>CABFVX010001914.1:51297-72476 GCA_902151425.1 Timema shepardi | reverse complement strand
CCCCCCCCCCCCACACCATGCCAACAAGTTTACTTGGATGACAGCTCAAACAGCTACTAGAAATGGTTTCTAATGTATCCCTACACCAACAGCTGACATCTGTCACTTTGGAAAAATGAAATAAAAACATATGATAATGTATGAATGGGATGGTTAACCACTGTAATTTTGGCCGATATTATTTATATTTATTTGAAGTCGGGCACAAAGCTTATATTTTATCGATTTATTCCATTTAAAATAATTATAATTTCACAACACTGTCTCAAAAGTTCTAACAAATATTGCTTTAAAATGGCGAACGACGAATTTAAAACATGTGATTGGTCATTACGCAGACAAGTTCTTTACAATGGTGCACACACACAGTGGATACAAAAATTTTAGTCAGTTAAATATGTCAAAATACGATAAAAAGATAAAGAAAATAATGTATTATATAAAAAAATGACTAATACTTTCTCTTTTCCAAGTAAATACGATGCCTGTATTAAAAAGTAGTAAAGTATTACACATTTTAGATAAATATATTAATAATAAGATTTTTTGGGTTGATCCACATATACTTTTTTGTCCCTAGATCATACTTGGAAGTAATAAGTGGATCGACAAGGGCGTTAACTATAGATATCTCTATGATTGGCTAGGCACTGGGCTACTTACATCTACAGGTAAGATTTACATTCTCACCCACTTCGGTGGCCAAATGGTCTAAGGCAGAGGTTGACAATCTACGGCCCACTGACTGATTTTATTTGGCCCACCAAAGAGTTAGTAAACAAACAGTTATGTTCATAGAAATAGATTAATAACTAATTAGTACTATATGCATATTTAGAAGAAGGTGTAGGAGAGGTGAGAGAAAACACATATATTGTAACAAACACAAATTGGATTTTAAAATGAAAAGAAGGAGACAGTTAAAACTTGACATTGCTGCCACTGGACAAAGAGGTAATTCTACCTCTTGAAAAAAAAAATCGATCGTTACCATCCAATCCACCGACCTAGGTTTCATTCTATCGAAACTCTTCAGGGAGGAGTGTGAAACGCGGATCGCAATTTCCTTAGAGAAAAGAGGGGGGAAATAGGAATTCGGTAAAGGCTGATACGTCACATAGATAGGCAGAACTATAGGAGAGATATAAAGTTGAGATATTTTGTTCTTGCTAAAAACTTCCTTGCCAAAGGCGATCCTCAACCTGAGACTTGTGTAGTTATACTACTTTCTAACGCCGTATTGAAAATAATATAAATATATTTATACGAAGGGATCTGCGTGTTATGCATCTTAATAGTAGTCCGGTATATCCGTATAATAAAACCAATGGATCACGGATGATATAAAATTGAATTTTTAGGGCATTTGCCTGATTTGAGTGATAATAAAGTGGAAAACCCTTCTGCTACACAGGCCAGGATTTGACCCATTACCTCCCTTTTATCTTAGAACTAGACGAAACTAGACTGACACGCTTCTTCGCGTGTCCACCAGTGCAGATGTGTGTTATTTTAAGTCCTAGACAACTATAAATCTCTAAGAGTTCATGTGTCAGAAATATATGAGCTACTTATCTCTTCATTAACATTACTATCCTCGGATGGTAGATGATGTCATTTTGTATGCACTTGGAGTTCAATTTCCATTGTTATTATTATTATTGTAAATTTTATAATTTAGGATATTCAGAGTGCACTTTCTGAACATACTGATTATATTAGCACAATACTTACAAGCTAACTTAGATCTATATTAGACACCCACTCAGGCTTATTATCCATTAGAGTTTTAAGCATATGTGCTAATTATGTTAATGTGCCAGAGATGTGGAAGATTTAGTCTAGAAGAAGTGAACCCGTATTTGCTTGAGGGTAGAATGGAAACCAATTTAGTAAAAAACACCTTTGGTACACCTGACCGCGATTCTAGCCCTGATCTTCCCGTAATCAGCAACCTAGTCCATTACTAGAGTGATTACTTAGACCATGTGGCCATCGAAGTTAATTCATCACTGTTAAAGGGTAAACCCACAATTCATCAATGATAATGGTTTTATCTATACAAGGAATCGAACGCGGGATCTTTAATTCAGAAGAGATGGGCTACCGACTGAAAGAGGGTGTCGGGTAGATTTTTATATTAAGGACCTTTATTATCTGACTGCTCAAATACCTACTAGCTATACTTATATATATTCATACATCAGGTCATATTGTGATCAATGGCTGTCACTTGTTATAGATAATATATAATATAAATATATATAACGATATTACAATATGGTAAAATGTTAACTATTTTGGCCACAAAAAACTATAATTGTATTTTATTAAAGGCCTTTCTTATGATAATTGGACCGTAGTAATTACTATCTAAAGTAAATGTTACAATATGAAGGGTTAGATATTTTATTAAATTATTTCGTTCAATATACTCGTAGTTTTTTTTATCACCACATCTTACTACCTGTTCAGGTAATACGCATAACACAATAGTTAGTAACGACCGAATGTATCGAGAGGTAGGAGTAAAATCCGCCGAAATAATCCACATGTTACAAACCACCTCCAATGCAATCGACTGGGATCAAATCTTAACCTTGGTGTCAAAGGCAGCTAAGTGCAATTAATTTAATTAATTAATTTAATGCTTTAGACCACTTGGTCAAAGCTGAGAGTTTGTTATTTTACTGGGGTAGAGTACAACTATTGTATTATAAACGCAGTTTGCCATGTTTTTTAATAATATCAGGTCAAGGCCATTGAGGTTGCTAGTATCCACTCCTTAATGTGCAGGTCTATCATGTAATAAACCTGACATATTTTATCACACTCTCAGAGTTTAATATTTTAATAGAGAGAACCATTTATTTATTTACTATTTCAGGAGCAAAATGGAAAAGGCATCGAAAAATAATCACACCAACGTTCCATTACAAAATTCTCGAAAGTTTCATAGACGTGTTCAACTTGAATGGACAGAAATTGGTGGATAAACTACAAAAAGAAGTGAATGGCCCAGAGTTCGACATCTGTCCTTATGTTACTTTATGTACACTAGATATAATATGTGGTAAGTTCACTGTAAATTAATTAAATGGTCTTCCTATTTAGTACGGTTAGTACATACTACATGTAGGGGGCTACCAGCCACAATAACCCTCTTTGCTGGCCACTATATATTAGCACCACATCTTACTACTCGTTCGGGTTATACTCTTGTTTAATAATTACTCCAATGGTTGTAAATATTAGGAGGGCTATATTTAGAGAAAGTGTAATATCTGATATTCATGTAATGTCGAAATACATCAACATCTCAGGTTAGATTTTTATTTACGATCACAATAATCGACCTTAGGCCCAATCTTATAATGACATGTTATCCTACTCGTTAGGGCTTAACAGGAGGTTAAGCGATAACGACCCCTACTTTGGATTTTACAATGTTTGGTTAGAGCTAGCGTCCTCGTTAAAGTTATCGTAAAGTTAACGTGAGGTCTACCTCCTGGTTAGCATTTTAACTTCCACATTAACTTCCAAACATTCTGCCATATTGTTTTTATTCAAGTGAGGTTACATTATTATTTTTAGAAAGCTTTGGACAGTTATTTATAGATTTACTTGCTTTTAATATTGCCCACCTATAATTAAATAGATGTTTCACTAATGATTAGCTAACCATAGATTTACGGTGTTATAATACTAGCTTTCAATAATTTCAGTATGTTCCTCTCTGGTTTACATGGTGTGGCGTCAGCCTACAAATAAAACGATTTGTTCAATCCTGTTCACTTGAATTTTTTTAAAGAACTAATTACTCCCAATTTAACACCTTGATGATAATACAATAAATATGTTAAATTTTTTCCTTCTGCTTAATATAGCTGTCATATTTGTGATGCCAACGTTTCTTTTAAGCAACGCTAATGCGCTAGTCATGTTGAGCTCATCAGCTGATCACGGGGAGATCGAGGTTCGAATCTCGGTCGGGAGAACTGAGGGTGGTTTTTCCTAAATCGTATTCCACTCCCCCTCGACGCAACTGCGGGCTAACATCCTCTAATTCAACCTTCCCAATTCCCAATCCATTAGTGTAATTAGTACTTAAATCGTATAACCCGAACGGGTAGTAAGACGTGCGCTAAAGAATAATAATAATAAACTTGTTACAAGGAATCGTGGTCTGAAGAAAACTTGCAGAATTTTATACACAACTTTTCTTTCCTGAGATTAAATGATGAATAACAAGTATAAACATAGCTCAAATTCTGCATGCTTAGAATTATAATAATTTTAAGTTGTGTAAAATACGGAACAATAAGAAGAATTCAATCAAGGCAGTTAAAAAATTTAAATATAATCAAACATTGATAAAATTTGATAGGTACATGTTGTTTAAGTTCAAATAATTTCACAACATTTCATTGTAGCCAAACTAACAAACCTAAATTCTTGATCAATAACTAAAATTCAATTTAAACACTTGATATGAAGTTATTTAAACCAGCTTAAGATCACATAACTAAACTAAGAAAGCACATTATTATATATTAACGGTCCACGTATTTACATAAATGAGCTAAGACAAAGGAAGGTATATTTCATATAAATATACCCCACATCTGCGCAGGAGTGTGGGAAACCGTTTAAGAAAAAACCTGAGCACACCCAACTAAGATTCGAACCTTGATCTCCCTGGGAGTGGTAATCCAGTTTATTGCGAGAGCTATTCCTCAAGTCAATATGCCTTAACATATATGTATATCCAAATAAAATTTTAGAGTACGAAAAATGCTTCATAATTTTCTAATTTCTTTATGCATTTCATTAGCAACACAGATGATCAATTAATCAAACCATCCGACCATGAAAACAGGATGAAAAGGGAGTATTTTAAAAACCACTGCACTGTACAGATCTATAGCTATACATCTCCATTGAAATGGGCTCAGACATAGTCCCAGTATTCAGTATCAGACTCATGCGTTGTTTCTAGCATCACGTCATACTACCCACTCATGATGAACGCATGTGTAATAACCACGCTAGTATTTTAGGGATAAGAAAGACTGAATTTAGAGGAATTGTACATGAATTTGACAGGAGGATAAGTGGTAGTCTCAACTGGGATTGAACCATGATCTTCGCCCTAAATCATCGGTCCACCGAAGTGGGTTTCATCCATATTATTAGCTCGTATAGTTCCGCTTATAGTACCTTCAAATAAAATGCCATTAATTTGTTTCAGAGACCGCCATGGGGATCAGCATCAACGCACAAGATGGCGGCAGTGCTGACTTTGTGGAGGCGACCCAAGTGTAAGTCAGGCTGACTCTTCATTCTGAAAATTTGTCAAATTTAATGATATGATTCTGGTAAAAAGGAACTTTTAAAAAATAAAAACAATTCTGTTGTTTGGTAAATATTGATAACATTTTACTTTATTAGTAATATTATTTTATATATATATATATTGATATTAGTTATCAAACATGACCATTAGATGTCACTCGACTTTACGTATGGACATACTAATTGTTTTAAAAACTTTTAAAACTGTAAAAAAAGTTCCCTTATATTTAAATTAGACCGAAAATAAGCTCCATTGTTGTTGAGTTTGATCCGAGTCATGATTGAATGAACTGAGTATGAGTTTCACCCAATGTGATTTTATATCCTCTCTTCAGGCGTTTATATATACCTTCCTTAAGATGGAAATGCAAGAAAATGGGATTAATTTTACGTTTCTTATTGCAAAACTTTTTTTATCAAAATAAATAAAATAATGATTAATTAAAAACATAGAGTTTAGTTTATTCTCATAATAAAATCAACTGTTGTCGAATCTCTATAATGAGAATAGCAGCATTAGCTGACAAACTTTTTAAATGATGAGAAACAAAAGATACAGAATTACGCACGTACTTTCTCACTCTATTGATTAAAAATGGAAATGTTTACACAAAATTCCTAACATAATATTCACTAGCAAGCCCAAGAAAAAATTGCCTTATACATACGTACAACTTTTTTGGCTCCTGGTTTTAAATTTCATAGTTTTATTTAAAAAAAATTAACGTCTTCATTTGTATATTTGGACCAATAAAAAATACCGATATTTGGTCCCCAAGGATCAACAATTCGTATTAAAATTCTGACTTCCCGTTAAAATTTTCTTCATTTCACTGGGGGATGCCCGTCTTATGGATATCCCATTGCTATTAAATTTGTCTTTTATAAATTTTGACTAATAAAATAGGTAATTTTTGACTATTGAATCTATAATGAATGAGATAGAATGGTTATAGCCGATTTTGAGAAACTGGAATTTTTCTCTTTTCACCCTTTAGTGAACTGCTAATAATATTAGGGTTGGACAGACACACAGACAAACGAAGTTGCAAAACCCATTTTTACGGTTCGGGGGACCATGAAAGGTCAAAATTCATCAAAATCTCGAGTCCGATATTTTTTTAATATCACAATAATTTGTGTTTCTGTAAGATAGCAAGAAAGTAATTTTTTTTATTAAATTCTAAGACACACTTAACAGATATTCAAAAGCTGTTGTTAATATCACCATGTGAAGAAAACTCAGATTTATATTTTAACTGAAGCACTATTTGATTTATTTTGACCAAAATAAATAGATTTTTATTTAAAAACTTCAAAAACAACTTTTCTTGCGTCCATCATATCGCTATATTAACGCTATCTCTTTTCAACGCACCTATGAATTAATACATTATAACCTTTATGTTACACACACCGATGGTCGAATGGTCCAAGTAATTAAACTCGCCTTGCACTCTGTCGACATTAATGAATAGGTCAGGGTTAGTATCTCCGTCGGGTATATTGAAAATGTTTTTTAATTATGATTTATTGGTGGTCTACCCATCTA
This sequence comes from Timema shepardi, assembly GCA_902151425.1. Taxonomy (NCBI): domain Eukaryota; kingdom Metazoa; phylum Arthropoda; class Insecta; order Phasmatodea; family Timematidae; genus Timema; species Timema shepardi. Next base: position 65,569 of record CABFVX010001914.1, on the reverse strand, counting down.
CTTCACACACTGGTAAATATTCTATAATCTACCATATAACTAAGTAGATTAGAGTTGGGCATACATTTGTCCGTATCGCATTTGTTCGATTCGCTTCACAGTGACTCAGAAATATTCTCGATTCTAGTTAATCCCTGTTTTTTTCACATTTCATCCAAAATATAAAAGGTATAAGAGTCGCAAGTGTTGAGATTTTTAGTATAAAATCATTGGTTTAGGTTTAAATAACACAAATTTATAAATATTTTTTTTAAGAAGTCTCAAAAATTCAATCCGAAAGAGCAGCGCGCAACTTGCAGGATCAGCTCGCTCTGGCCCGCTTCGGGTTTTCCGGAGATAATAATTATTTATATTGCAATGCGATGTGAGATGGTCCGAACCGTTCAAGAATGTGCTACTTTCCAGCTCGCATCGCACCGGCTGCTGGACTTTTATTGTGATTCGCATGACTCCATTACCCTTCAATCACTCTTAGTGGTCAAACCTGTCACCCACCCAATAGTGAACTCATGTCTAACAGTAGATAAACTACATATAATTTTAACAATGATTTGAAGAACGGCTTTTCTTCATTTAGGAAAAACCACCCTCCCTGGGATCGAACCAGGATGTCCCCGTCAATAGAAATCTAGTCTAGTGCGAGAGTAGCGTCTTAGACCATGTAGCCACGTAAATAATGAGCTAGTTAAAGGTTTGTCAATAAAATTGATTTATTTGAGGTATTTAACGTGCCTTTCTGAACCGACTGATTATATTAGCACACAATATTTACTGTGAGCGTGAGAGAAAGAGCCTGCCAATTTTGCTGGAATACGTATATTCACATACCTTCCAGGTAATATTGCATACCACAATCGACATGGGACAAACGGCTTTACTTCCCCTCCAAAGGAAATTGTGCCACGACTTCTTATCGCTCGATAAAAATTCTGCGGATCCGGCTAGGCTTGTACCCACGAACATCAGGTCCTGAGGCAAGTACTTTACCCCAATACCACTGAGGTCGACCTGTCAGTTCCAGAATTATTCAGTGATCAGTTGGTAGTCATACTTTAATAATGGTGTGGCTGTTTGTTTATCCAGGATGGCCGATTCTATAGTATGTCGATCTTTTAAGCCATGGCTGCAGTCAGAGATAGTCTTCAGGATGTCATCAACGGGTAGAGGACATGCGAAAGCCCTTGAAGTTCTTCATAGACTGACTGAAAAGGTAACGTCAAACTGAAAATTGAAAAATGACACCTGAACACGCGAAACGAACCCGGGAACTTTGGCTTAGTTTGTCAATGCTCTTACCACAGAACTGTCCAAGAATCGTCCCATGCCTGGGGTCATTCTTCACTCATATTTTAAGACAGAGTCTACGAAGGGAGACGGAAAACTTCGGCTACAAATGTGTGATTTTTTAAAATTATTTTATAAAATCACATATTTGTTGCCAACGATTTCCGCACAACCATCGTATACTCTGCCCTAAAATATGAGTGAAGAGTGACCCTGACCACAAGACGAATATTGGATATTTCAGTGGTAAGATCATTGGCTTACTAAGCCAAAATTCCCGGGTTCAATTCCCGTGTCCAGGTGTTAATTTTCAGAATATGATATCTAGATGGACTAATCCTCACTAAAAATGATAAATAATAGCTTTGGCTATTTGATTCTTCAATAACTTGAATTTGAATTAAGTTTTATATTTTCCAATTTTAGCACCTTTAATAACTATTAAATAAGACTAGATATTTTCATAAACATTTTATTCTCATTTCTAGGTAATACAAACAAGAAAAGCAGAGTATCTTTCGAAGCACAATTCCACACAAGAAGATCCAAGTGAAAACGAAAATGACATTGGTGAATTTTATTACATATTTATTAAATATTATACCCAACCATTCAAAAACCCTTCCACGTTTTATTACCTGACCTCCACGCATTTTAACTGGGATAATAATATAGGAGTGATGAAGGGGGGATTTAGAAGAAACGTACTCAAATTCGTGTGGAGGAATAGGGGAAAACTGATTAATATAAAAAATCCCTTTAAGTACAGCCAGTCGGGATCAGAACTGTGGTTCCCCATAACAATCAAACCTGATCAGATGAGCCTGACGTTTATTCCGCGTGCCTACCGAGTCTGGCTTTGCTTGAGTACCTGAGTTTTACTAAATACTATAATAATTTACTATTTACTAGTTTAAAAATTATATTATATTTTCATGAACATAAATAAAATAAGCTTTAATATAAATATTACTAAATTATTTAAAAAATTAGTCCATGAGCTTATCAAAAAAAAGGGGGGGGGAAATAAAATAGAGGATGAAAACTAACTGAAAACTACTAATAAATTTATCTCACTAAATGCTCCTTCCATATTTGGATGCTTGTTTCTGAGTTATCGTTTCTGTGTTGTTTTTTTACCAACAAGTATTTCTCGAGTCATTTGAGAGAGTATAAAAAATAGTTGTAACTAAAACCATGGATGTTTTCTACTTGATAGAAATATTGATATTATTATTGCAATTGAATGTATTTTAAAACAAGTCTAGCCTCTAAACAGTGAGAATGTTTTCATTTTATTTTCTAGTTTCGACTACCTTGAGGTCCAAGCTAATACATTTTAAAACCTGCTATCCTACTCCTTAGAGTAGGATAGCAGGTTTTAAAATGTTGTCAATGTAAGCCGAGCGTGTTAGAACGTGTTTATTTTTATCGTATAGCATTACTGTCCATTAAGGACCTAACTTCCGGTTCAGTTATCTGTATGTAGACTATTCGCAGCTCTGGCGGTACATGACGTTGCCTAAGGTAAACCTTGGAGGCTGTCTACACGTACCTGCAATGAGATGAATGTGTTGATGGTGAATATGTGGGTGGGGGTGGGCCAGTGGGAGTCTTTAACATAAATTAAGTCTAATTTAACAACCCCTGGTGACTGTTAGTATAATTCTCCTTAAGAGTAGAACAATATAGGTACCAGCCGGGAAATGAACCTGGAACCCCTTGGTTAAAATACAGGTGCACTGACCACTACATCACGGGGCTGGATAATGACCACTGTGGTACGTTCTTCCCCTCTTCCCCCCTCTTTAACTAACCAATATTAGCGACTGCTTTACATACCTCAAATTAATAATTATTTTCGCTTATAACTGGTCTATTATAATTCTATTGAGTTAAAATAAGAACTGAAATACTACCTTGGAGGCTGTCTACACGTACCTGCAATGAGATGAATGTGTTGATGGTGAATATGTGGGTGGGGGTGGGCCAGTGGGAGTCTTTAACATAAATTAAGTCTAATTTAACAACCCCTGGTGACTGTTAGTATAATTCTCCTTAAGAGTAGAACAATATAGGTACCAGCCGGGAAATGAACCTGGAACCCCTTGGTTAAAATACAGGTGCACTGACCACTACATCACGGGGCTGGATAATGACCACTGTGGTACGTTCTTCCCCTCTTCCCCCCTCTTTAACTAACCAATATTAGCGACTGCTTTACATACCTCAAATTAATAATTATTTTCGCTTATAACTGGTCTATTATAATTCTATTGAGTTAAAATAAGAACTGAAATACACAGTAATCTAAACCAGCTGTGTTTACTCTGGAAACAAGCCACGCCAAACCACTCCATGCCATTGAACTCAAGATTAGTCAAGTTAAATAGAACTAGATCTAGGTCAAGTTAACAAATGTTAGATACAGTTCAATAATATAACGTATTAGATTAAGTTAACTCATAATAAAGGGTTGATCAATGCTTTTTAGTTTTTAAGGGAAGCTATTATGGCTAGTGGGATATATTTATGTGTCAGATAAATATTTCTATCTGATCGATGAGCTAAAAGTGCGTCTTGTGACTTCCAGATAGCATTTATCTGTCAGATAAATGTATGTATCAGATAAATGTATACATCCATAACATTTTTATAGGGAGGCTTAAGTACCAGATAGCTTTTATCTGAAGGTTAAAATGGTCGTTGCCATAGTGACGCATATTTTTCCATGAAGTTTTTCCTATCAGAATCTGTTTTTAGGCTAAAATATTGGTTCACGTGTTTAGTAAGCACAGGACCAGGCCCTAACTATTTATAAAGTTAGAACATTTAATTCACACTTTTAAAAAAAGTGACAAGCTATTTATGGAGCTATATTTGTATAAGAAAAAATTATTAAAATGGGAATACAATAAATTAAATATTGTAAACGTTGTATCCAGCTATTTACCACATTTTGGTAGATGCCAAAATCAGTACTCGCAAGACAACCTAGCTTCTGCGCCCACGTGACGTCATCTATTTCCTCCCACACCCGCGTCAGTGGCGTAGTTGGCTAACGCGCTAGTTGGGTTGAGCTCGACTGCTGAGGAGGGGGAGATCGAGTTTCTAATCTCGGTCGGATGAACTGGGGGTGGTTTTTCCTACATGGTTTTCCACTCTCCCTCCACGCAAAATGTAGGTTGACTTCATCTAATTCAACCTTCCTAATTCCTCATCTATTAGCGTAATTAGTACTTAAAGCGCATAATCCGAACGGGTAGTAAGATGAGGTGCTAAATAATAATAATAATAATAAAATATTTCCTCCCACTCATTTAGCCACCATTATTTAACAAATGCTTAGTGATGTAGCTATTAGACAGGTAGTAGTGGTAGCAGCAGAGTTCATACGCATGCGCGCACCAGTAAAAACAGTACCAACCTTGCGTTTTCTGCATACAAATTTATTTATCCTACAGATGGCCATCCGACAGATAAATTCAGTTAATAATACAGGTAATATATTAATGTGGCTGAAACTTTATCTGATCACTAACTTTAACCTCCCGATATTAATATGTAGTCATTTTTTTAAATTATGGTCTTGGATGAAACAGAAAAATAAGGAGAGTAAAAAGGTTTCTTATATTGTAAGTCTACTTCTTTATCTAGTTGTGTTAAATAGGCCTACATTATTGATTTCATAAAGGCTATTTGACTTATTTATGAATTATTTTAAAAAATTATATAAATATTTTTATATTAAGTCATACAATATTTAACATGGGTAAAACGCAAGCCTTGTTCAAGAGACAAATATTTTAGTTTATTCTAACCTAGAGCTTAAATTTTCCATACTATTTCAATATGGACTTCAGAAAGTAATCTATCAGGCATTTATTATAAAAGTAAAAATAAGTTGATATAATTTATTTCTCAAGTTTTTACGCTATTGTTTAATCTAATTCAAAATCTTACTTTTATTTTTACACCATTTAAAATTATGTGTTTTAAATTTCTTTAAATTATACTAGCTTTCTGTTTTCTTTCTTTTGAGCATTTAATCATATTATATAACAGTTTTATAAAATATATATATTTGTAGAGTTATAATAAAATATGATGAATGAGCGCCCCTAAAATTTATTATAAGAAAAAATAAAGAAATGATAGCTTTGATTTAGAATATAATTTCCTACCCCAACGAAAACAAATTTCTTGTTTAGGCATCGGCACATAAAGTTCATTAGCGGATCCACTATTAATCTAGATTTGCATTTATAGAAAATCCCAGTTTTACTGTTTTAAAATAATCATAAACAATACAAGCGTATTCAATTATGGAAAACCTATTTCAAATACATCAAATCCATTAAGTGTATTCAGTTTGTGGTTTTAATTCTGGCTCATAAACTAGACGAACATTGAGTTACTACTCTAGTGTAAGATTAAACAAAATTTAAAATTAAACTTCCATTATATTTGCTCTGTGATATAGGTGCCAAAAAACGTCGAGCTTTCTTGGACATGTTGTTGGAAAGTGTGCAAGAGGGGAACATGATGAGCGATGCAGATCTTAGAGAAGAAGTGGATACCTTCATGTTTGAGGTATTTTAAAATGAGAGTCGCCAGAACAAACTGTGTGTCTTGTTTCAACCCTGCAGGCAAGATATACAGATATAATTGTGAATCTTTATCTACAGTTTTATGTACAATTATGACCCTGCATATACTATATCTGTCAGATTGAAATGTGTGTTTGACTCTGACCCTATATAATGGATGATATCTTGTGTCTTGAACTATAGTTGTAGTTGACTGCACTAATTGTAATCCTGTAAGAATATCTGAATGTACAAATTGATCCTTTATGAAGTTCTGACTGCGTGAATTATGGCTCTCAAACTAATCTGTTAGATATCAAACAATACGATATCTAGTGATGATTTTGCACTACATGATTATTTGACTGAGGAAATTAATTAAATTTCAAAATATCGATGATGATAATGATGATTGTTTCAATAATAATAGTAATAATAATAATAATAATAATAATAATAACAATAATAAATTTCTCCTGATATGACAATATATTATAGAAAAGTTTTAAACAACATGACTATTGTTTTAGCTGCTTGTCTTATTCTTATTATTATTATCACCACGTCTTACTACCCGTTCGGGTTATACGCACTTTCGCTCATAAGTAATGGTAGGGTGATAGTGAAATAAAATAGAAGAACTACATTTTAACGTGGAATTCGAACCACGGTGGAGGCCTGGCATTCCACACATTCACAAGTTGTTATTAATACACGTCTTGTCAGAGGTGAAGGAAGGGTGTGTATCCTCATGTTCTTCAAGAGGGAATGGAAAACAATTTCGGAAAAAAAACCAGCACTTCAAAACAAGAATCGAACCCTGATCTACCCGAAATTGATAGTCCAGTCTATTGCGATTGTGATGCCTTAGACCATGCCACAACTGAAATGGATAACAGTTAATCAACCATTAAAAGTATCGCTGATGTCCTTAGGTCGAACTTGTAGAAGACAATCCTAGTACCATTACCCATAGTAAACCGTAGTTATATATCACTTCCTGATTGAAAAGCACCACAAATCTTTTCTAGGAAATATTAAGAGTCTTGAAAAGTAAAAACGCCACAGTTGTATTTTCCTAAATTTCTATATATACTTTAGATTCCCACCTTTCATCAGTATCTTTATGTTTCTAATTGAATACCAGAACCAATGTCCCAGGATTGATTTGTTCAAAAGGTTAAAGATTGTTTTCGCAGACATTGTTCTGTTTTGTGTGACAGTTTTTAACATAAAATTGTTAAATGTATTTAACGTGCGAGAAAATATGTTTGGTTAGTGTAATTTATGGTTAAAAAGGATGAAATCCTTTGATGAGATTGTGAAATGATTGATATTTTTTAGAGGTTGATGTTGAGGTTTCTGGGAAGGTTTCTCTTTTTTGGGTAGGATGGTATTGATACATTAATTTGGCTCTTAACAAAAACATAATTTAAAGTAAAATTACACATTCAGTGTCTTAAAGTTTTCAATTGTATGAACTTTTATTTAGGGCCACTTAGAAACACGTTCGTGACAAGTTGTTAAATTCGGTTTCCATTTTCACAGGGCCACGATACTACAGCTTCTGGTGTTAGCTTCACCCTCTCATCGTTATCTATGTACCAAGACATTCAGGTAAAATTTTACAACCGTAACTTTGCTGCCCCGCATCTTGATACTCGTCAAGGGTTTAAGCATTTTAACTACACTGGAGTGTAGTTAAAATGCTTAACTGGAGTGAAGACTACAGAAATTAGGAAAAATGTACCCAGATTCTTGTTGAGCTAACAAGAGTACACATTGAGGAAAATATACTTTTAGAAGATATTACCTAGATTTGAACCCATTACTTGTCACCAGTCAGAGAGATTAAACAAGTTTGACGTTTAGTCAATGTGACCTCTCGATAGGCTACGTATGAGTGAATACAAAATAATAGTTTAAAATATTTATTAATCCGAAAATGAACATATATTAATCAAAAATGTAGTGTATTACTAAAAAAAAGTAATATGTTAGCTAAAAATGTAGTATATTACAGTAATATTAAGATATTGAGTATTGATCTGAAAATGTAGTTTATTAATCTGAAGGTGTAATTTATTAATTGGAAAATGTAGCTTATATGAAGGTGTAGTTTATTAATTAGAAAATGTAGCTTATCAATATGAAGGTGTAGTTTATTAATAGAAAAATGTAGCTTATCAATATGAATGTGTAGTTCATTAATTTGAAAATGTAGTTTATTAATAAAAATGTAGCTTATTAATCTGAAGGTGTAGATTATTAATCTGAAGGTGTAGTTCATTAATCTGAAAATGTAGTTTATTAAACGAAAAATGTATCTTATTATTTGGAAAATGTAGAGTTGATATGAAAACATAAAATATTAATTCAAATCTGTAGTATATTCTTTATTCCATTGAGAAAGTAAATATATTAATTTGAGTTAGGTTTATTTATGACTAATTTTTGAAAATGTGGACTGCATGAGAATATACATACGATTGTAACATATAATTTATCTAATTTTAGGTTCTTTATTTGTTTTAGGAAAAAGTTGTCGAAGAACTGAACAGTATATTCGGAGATTCCGACCGGAACCCAACCTATCGCGATATTCAGGAAATGAAATACTTGGAGATGGTTATCAAGGATATATATATATATATATATATATATACTGTTACAAAAAAAAGGGCGCCATATAGTCTCGGGCCTAGGGCGTCCTCAAACCTAAATCCACTACTGTGAGTTAAGTTTATTTATGACTAATTTATGAAAATTTGTACTACATGGGAATATATATACGATTGTGACATATCATTTAACTAATGTTAGGTTCTTTGTTTGTTTTAGGAAAAAGCTGTTGAAGAACTGAACAGTATTTTCGGAGATTCCGACCGGAACGCAACCTATCGCGATATTCAGGAAATGAAATACTTGGAAATGGTTATCAAGGAATACCCAACGATTGTTCCCTAGTGTTCCTATTTTCATAAGAAACATCAAGGAAGATGTTGCTATAGGTGTATTAATATTCTTAAAAACAAGTTATAGCTATTAAATAATTAGTTGAAAGGGTGGCTATGAGGGAGGAAGTTAAGAGGAGGTGCACCCGCATTGGCTTGGAGATGGAGAGCTACATGTTTTTACCTCCTTCCTCTCTTAGTACATGTACAGCCTATTCGATATTAAGAATACAGGGGGAATAAGGGGTGCGTCCAATTTTAACTCAAATTGAGCTATTTTTGCCATTTGTTGGACAATCATGAGACCTATCTAATACATTTTAAATTAGGGTTAAACTAAATCTCAATTATATTTAAATTTAATAAAACAAAAAGTTCTTGCTGGGGTCCTTGTTGAGTTTGAGATATAAAAGTTGTCCTGTAAAACATGTGTGATGTGACTTCTCACATTTCCCTCGTACCCTTCAATTAAATAACACTCATGGAGTAGGGTGGAAGGTAAAAGTTAGAGGAAATGTACTCACGTTTACTCGCAAGGCGAGTGTGAATCCATTTATAAGAGAACACCCATAGTAAGCACAGATAAGATTCAACCCATGACCTTCTCGACATTGTTAAACCAAAATATAGCTCATCTATGATGGGAGTGTATGTGAGTGACGGTAAGCAGAAGGTTCTTTATTGCAAGCATTGGCTGAGAGTAACTGATGTCGACCTATTATGAAACAATTATTATTTGCTCAGTAATACTACGCGTATATATTAATAAAAAGTCCTACCAAACTAATATATTAATACTTTCAGCCAATATTTGTGATAAAACACTTTTTGCTTGCTGGCACTTACTTACATTCCCATCGTAGATAAGCTATAAGTGAGCTTGCCGTTTAGTTCGCATGTCCATAGATTAGGATTACAGTATTATTGTAGTTAGAAGAAGTAGTATTATATATTTATTTTATTACTATTGAATATTTGTGGGTGAATTGTGGCTTACAAACAAATCTGCTAGATACTAGACACCACAATTTCTAGTGATGAATCTTCCACTACATGATTATTTGTCTGAGGAAATCAATTCATTTTAAAAATAGCGATGATGATTAAAAATAATAACGATAACAGTAATACTAATTTTAATAACAATAATAAACTGTCTCTTGGTTTTACATTATATTCTAGAAAATGTTTAAATATTAAAACTTTTTTTTATCAGATTTTCATATTACCCGTTCGATTTATACACCTATGTACTAATAAAAAAACAGTACATTCAATTCAGATTAAAACCCCAACTCCCAGTAATCACTAGTCCAATCCATTGTGAGGGTGATGACTTAGACCATGCCACAACCGAAACGGATAGTATTAAATTAACCATTCACTGGATTATTAGTGTTATTGTATTTGTATTGATGATATTTATCTAAAGAGAAAGCTGCAGATAACAACACTTGAAAAAAGTGGAAGTGGATCCAGTAAATTTTTCTAGCTGTTATTTAGGCCTAAATCCATTTGTAATAAAATTTAAATACAACACTATATATTTGCTAAATGGGTATCAATATAATCCTGTATAAAATATCCACACCAGTAATATGCAAAATCTAACAATGTTCTTCTCAACTTGTGAATGCCTATTCGAAACACTGAATTACGGAGATTAGCAAACAAGAGAAACAAACTCTTCCATTTATTTTAAATTATACATAAACTGCTTTCATAAATAATTTAGTTTTTCTCAAAGATCTATATATGAAAACGTTTAATGATATAAAATTATGAGTGTGATACGATTTTCCAGCGTAGAGCGCAAGAGAGGTCCTGGGGGGCAACCACCCCCTTTGAGAGTCTGAGTTTGTATAAATTTTAGAAGTAGGTTAATCCTACCCAATATTGTTCTTAATTAGCGCTCAAATTGTGCCCCCAGACAACAAATAGAGAGTTATATAATTTGACTAATAAACTAATTAATTGAGCCCGCAAACTACTGAGTTTAGGGTTGATAGTTTGGCGCATGCGCCACCCACGATTTTGGATAGATTTGAAACATTTTTCTTGTGTTGTATCTTACTTTCGAGAAACAAGGATTGCCTTATAAAGCTTCTTTTGAGGCCTCAACTTAATAAATGTTGATAACCACCAACACCCTTCCCCCTCAGACCGAAGGTTTGCCCCCTCCCATCCTAGAGAAAATCCTGTGGTTGCCTTTGAGAGTTGCAGAGTTATATGTTTGTCATTCTAACAGACAAACACATTTTAAAATCTAATATAATATTATTATTTGTTCCAGATGGATATATAATCCCCAAAGGGACCAACGTCACATTTGTACCAATTTTAATGCACAGGGATCCTAATTTCTATCCGAATCCAGAGAGATTCAACCCGGAACGTTTTTCTCCTGAAAATAGCTTGGGCAAACACCCTTACCAGTTTATTTCCTTTAGCGCTGGAGCCAGGAATTGTATAGGTATTTATTATTTTACCCCCTGGTCTAACTAACCAATCTGGTTATTCGCATACATTAATAAATACGCTAATGGGATATGAAATGGTAGGGTAGAACTTGAGCGGAAATGAACCCATATTTACCCTTATAATACTAGAATAAACACATACATTTTTAATAATATTTTCAGAAGGACTGGGGTTTGAACCTCCAACACACTTGTCCTAAGTAAGGCCCTGGTATGTATTTCCCGGAGATATATCTATAAAGAAATATTCATGCTATCATTGTAGGTCAGAAATTTGCCATGCTGGAGATGAAATCGACGGTGTCCAAAGTGTTGAGGAGCTACAGACTCCTTCCGGGCAGTACAACCAACAAAATGGAAGAACTCGTGGGGGAAATAGTGCTGAAGAATATCAACGGGATAAAATTGAAACTGCTCCCTAGAAAATTACAAAAAAAGTTGAATACGTCACCTACGTCTACCTGTGAAGGGTAAATTCTAACGGAAATTAAGAACATGAAGCTCCAACCCTGACCTTGATGCATATTAAATATTTCTATTTTGATTTGATTTTGAAATATCTCCATTAATTTTTTCACCTTGATTTTGATTTACATTTTTTGTTTATTTATCATATTAGACAGAAAACCAATTTATAGGCCTACTGTATCCAATAGTACATTATATACGTAAATAATAACCGTTGTTTACTTGGATTGAGACGACATTCGATAATAAACACGAGATCTTTATAAATGATACTATCGATTTACCCAGAAAGGTAGTAAGCCTATTTATCACGCTTTCACTATGACGTGTCTTATAAAATATAGCCATAGAATCATTAGTCATGCAAAAATAGCTACCTTTCAGGGTAAACGTAGTGTACACTCCATCGATATTGAAAGGTAGCAACTCGTTGGCTCAGCCCGCGTGGTATGTTATACCTCCACACATGACTGCAATTGAGTTTGCCTAGCTAAGCCCATGGCCTGAGTGAAAGAAAATCCCTAAGTCCTTAAATTATATCCTACCTGTTGGGAAGGTGTGATGGGCCATTCCAGAATCTTAATTACTGTGAATAGCTAATTATAAATTTATTAATGAGTATCTAATACTTATTATTTTCCACATGTGTAAATCAAATAATAAATTAACTCTTAAACAAATTTACTTTATTTGTAAAAAGCTGAGTCAAAAATCTTATATAATTTAAGAGTCCCAATCCTCATTTAAATCATTTAATATTATTTCCGATAGAGAAAACAAAAGAGATTTGATAAAATATTACTCCTTGGACATATTTTAGTAATTAAATTAAATTTATTTGTATCTTCAACGTTATAATGACTGTCTATAAATTTGTGGGACCATAGTTTGATTACATAATTTATTTAAAATTACCATAACGGCAACAATATAACTATTGGTAAAAAATCTGAGAAATACTTCTATTGAGAAAAATGGTTGTGTAATAAGATCTACGTTGATGATAATTTTCTAATAAATTTAATATTCAATGTGTTTACGTCAAATCAGTTTTTTACTAAATCAATTCTGGAAATCCAAAAAATTAAACTGGCCATGTCGTAGGCAAGTATCAAAAAAATTTCAGAGTGAGGAGGTTTAAATAATTTAAACGCAAGCAGAAGTATTGTACTTGGTTTACGAGCTTAAAAACCATCTATATGATATATCTGTTATTTTAATGTTTGGAATGTAAATATTTTTGAATAAGAAAATATTGTAGTTCTGTACTGTTTTTAAGAATGTCTGTTTGTTGACAAATATACCTGGAACTACATAACCACTTGTGGTGCATTTATTTATATACACTCTGATGTCTGCTATGGGAGGATTTAGCAAACACAGGGCAGTAGCGAGGGGGGGCAGCAGGGGCAGCCACCCTGGGCGCCTGGCTCGAGGGGCGTCATCAAGATGTAGATTTTAAAAATATAAAATGTAAGATTGCGAAATTTATTCGAACGCGCAGTTAAAAAGACGTATACAATTCTCCTTTAAGAATAAAAATGGTGACATGATGAAACTTCCATCATCCGAACACAAAATGTTTGTATAGATTTTTCTTGGGTGACACTGACAATAAAATATACTATGAATATGTGACGGACGAAGGACAAACATTCCAAGCGATGGGGGGATGCCAAGCGGAAGTAATTAGGGGCTGTAACTTGACTGTCTGCTTAGGAATGTGGTCTCATTGTTTTGGCACCTGCTAAGGGGGGTAGCAAGTAAGACAAGCTGCCAGTGAACAGTTAGTGTGCGGTATGCGCAGTGTTTCGTGACAAGGGAGGGCAGCAGGGGCAGAAGTAAAATGACCGAACGTGAAAGGAGCCGTGCAGAGAACGGCCCGAACGGGGAACGGAACGTAATTAACATTTATCTGAGAAGCGTGTGACAGTATAAATTTTAAATGTGAAATTTGCTTGTTGCCGTGACTCTGTAATGATATTTATTTGATTAGCATTGTTTGTAAATTTGTATGACTTTATTGATTAATTTGCGTGTGAATTATTACACTGTGCCACGTGTGTGTGTGTGTCGAAATGGGGCCTACAAAGTTGTCGGTAGCACAAGGCAGAAAACGGAAAAAACAACAAGAGGCTGATAACATAGTCCAAGCCAAGCAGTGGCAAAAACTGGGTTGGGTAAAGAAGGTGGATCCCTCAACCACTGCGCTACCACTACAGCAAGGTATTGGAAGTAGGCCATCTACATCAACACTTTTAGAAAATGAAAACTTTACTAAAGTAACTAAGCATGTAACTGGTAGTGTAAATGTTATATTTCAGAGGGTTCTAGACCAAATCTTAACCAGTCCTTTCCAACATTTACTCCTTATGAAGATGTACAGGAAGAGAATTTGGAAAAAGAACCAACAAAAATTAAATTAAATTTTAATGATCCCACAACATGGTCTGATTTGAATGACCATATGAGAAGCTTATTTGTTGAACATGGTCCA
>CABFVX010001914.1:0-48139 GCA_902151425.1 Timema shepardi | reverse complement strand
GAACCACTTAACCGATTGTGATGTAGTTTTTTTTTTTGTAGGATATTAATCCAGATATCTTTTAGCATGATAAATCATTTGTTTAGGAGTGATTACCGAAGAAGTACAAAATTGATTTTTTTAGCCTAATATTTACCGTTCATTCTACCCCATTGCTGTGCATTTATTTATATTTGTAGGGATTTCATACATTCAATTTTAGATTTTATATAGTAATAAGATTATGTTAAAAGACCCCAATGAAGTGGTGGCCTGACATCCGATGACGTAATTTGACAGTTTGCAGCATAGTGTAATAAATGCGCCCGGTGGTAGTGGAGTCAGTTTGAAACCGAGATCATAGTGGAAGTTGAAGGCGTGGCGTTGGAGTTTGTCTCCCGGTGATGTTGCGTTAGGCCTGACAGTGAATTATTTGGCGTTCAAAATATTCTGAGATGGTATAAATATGTTTATTTGAATGATTGTATTTTTAAAACCAACTTTATCGGTAGTGAGGATGTGGGTGTGTCTTGATAAAAAATTGATTATTAAATGTCAATTGATATTAAAAAAATTGACAATATCCAAGTAAACATAAAGTGCAATAATATAATCTTTGTTAATATGTTATTAGTCTTTAGTTGTCTACCTGTTATAACTTTTCATTGCCAAACAATAATAATAATATTATAGTAATTTCACAACTGTTTGTTGGAAGTTTCAGAGATGGTAATGAAAACTAAATTATAATATTTACAAAAACATTTAAACAAAATGTAGACAATCTAATTTATTACAATTTTCCGTACTAGAGCAAAATTGATAATCTACCCAAGAAAAGATATGATGATATATTTATATATTAAACAAAATATACAACTGCGTCTTACTATCCGTCTGGGCTATGTGCCTATTTATACGTTCGTTAGTTATGGTAAAGGAGGTTGAATTGACTGTAGTTATATCCATATCAAACATCGAGGAATAGTTAGAAACTTTTTAGGAATAAACAGCCTCAATAGTCTCGTCTGAGATTCATGCCCTAACTTCTCCATCATCGACAAACTGGACTATAATTACAAAATATACTATACTTAAAGACATTCAATGAAACGTAGACAATCTATTCTATTACAATTTTCAATTATAGAGCAAAATGGATAATCTAGCCAAGAAAAGATGTTATAATACATTTATATATTTAGAAAAAGATACTACCGCGTCTTACTGCCCGTCTGGAATACACGCATCTTAATACGCTCCTGAGTTACCGTAAATGTGGTTGAAATGAATGTAGATATATTTATATTAACATCTAGGAATAGTTCGAATCAATTTTGTAATAAACACCCTCAATAGACTCGGCTGAGATTCATGCCATAACTTCCCCATCATCGACAAACTGGATTAGAATTGCATGATATATAAACACGCGGAGTCTGATTATTTTAGTAACTAATCGAGAGTTTGCGTTTATATATTGCTTATCTTATAAAACAGAAGAGTGGCTTTATTCAGACCAAAGTTTGGCTCCAATAAGCTGGTCTGTATTAGAATACCTTAACCATCAATAACCATATACCCTATACCATACATAAAATGTAAAGGATAAAAGAGTATTCATAAGCTCAAGGACAGGTTTGGTACCAAAGAGGTGGGAACAACTTACTAATAAAGGATTAATTATCGCCACCCATATCCCACCCTGTTAGTAAAGATGTAAGGATTTATTTAGTTAGGCCTATATAATTTCAAGGTAGGGCTATTCACGTGAAATTGGTTATTTTAAAACCCTATACGTTATTTAATTTTATATTTAAACATTTTAAATTAGATATTGAATCATTACTTTGCCATAAAACACTTTAAATATGCTTATTTCTTTTTTAAGGAAGAATTAGATTAGTATGAAAGGTTAGATAATTCTGCATCTTGCTGGTCCAGAACCAAATAATATATATATATATATATATATAGACTAGTGGACCAGACAGACATTGTCCTGCCCGAACGTTGGCTTTTTGTTTGGGTGGCATAATTGATTTCGATAATAAAACAAATACTATGTGATCATAACAATTACAAATTTACAATAAATTCCAATTAGTAAGTTACAAAAATATTACAAATTCAGGATTTGTCAAGCCAACATACAAAATAAAACATCTTTTCTTTCCTCAAAATCAACTATATTGAGACAATAGTATATTATAAATACTTTGTTTCACAGTAATGGCAATGCTTTCCCGTTCCGTCTGTCTCTTACTGAAACAAATAAATTTTACTTAGAATAGGAACTGCTAGACACTTATGCATGCATGGTATCCATTATTAAAAATAATAATATGTGGAATAGTGATCCCCACAATTTTTTGGAATTTCGCCCACAACTCCACAAATTTCCGCTGTATCGAAAAAAATTGCGAAGCTTGCTTACAAATTTGTATGCCAGGTACAGCTAATTTTATTTTATTGACGTACCTTCAAATATGACAAATGTCATATTACTTTTTAATTGTTTCTATTTTCATAGTGCAAAACATATACTGTTCTGGGCCTAGAACCTTTACGGGCTTAAGCAGAACAACTTACCTATGTACGTACCATTGATATAGTATGTACTTGTTGTACGAAGTACATACTATTTCTATGATACGTACAGTCAGCTGCATAGAAACCTCAGCCACTCTTATACTTAAGGCTGTAATGTTATAAAAAACTGTCCGACAAAATCAATAAAGTTTGTTTTGTTTTTATCTTAATGCGAGTTGATGAATAATGTTTTTCGTCAATCCCTGAGGTGTATAAATGAAAAAACTTCATGGTTTAACAACGCGAGAACACGCAAAATATAATTGACCATGTGAGAAGCACTGATTTTCTAGATCCAGCCCACAAATGGACATTGTTTGGCCTTGTGACTTATTAATAGTCATTGCGAATGCCAAACGAATTGGAAATTGCAAGCGTCTGGATGGAATGGGCGAGTCTGAAGGGATCATTGGGATCCGTGGCAGGAGAACAACCTCACCTTGAAACTTGCCTTTCAAAATGGAAGCTTCAAGAACATTAGCCATAATTTTTTTTATGAACAATCGCGTGCCACTGCATAGTTTGGGTGCATTTAAATTCCGAAGCAAAATGATTGGTGAACCAATTTTTAATCGCAAGCTATGTGGTGGCATTTCCGGTAAATACAGTGAATTCAAAAATTCAACAGGATAATTGACTGCTTCCACAGGATCTACAGCAGTGTCGATTGATTTAAACGACATCTCATTAACGCCAAATCTGGGAATATGCTTTCAATCAAAGCATCTTTCGTGGCTACCATGTTGCAAACATTGTTTGGCAATTTTATGCATTGTGTATTTCCATGCAATAGAATTTTTCCATAGCCAATGTTGAGCAATTGTTCGGAGAATGACAGTGCCAATGCATCGTTTTGCAGTTGAACACGTATATTTATGTTAAGTCATAGTGTATTGACAATTCACCATAGGTATGATTGTTTTAAACATGCGTTAACTTCATCCGCATATGTAGCGCGTGGAATGACCGGCATTGTCTGTCTAAAATCACCGGACAGCAGTATTAGAGCTCCACCGAAAAGTCTGGTATTATCGTTGAGATCTTTCATCGTTATATTGAGAGCTTCAAGTGAATGCTTGTGGGCTATAGTGCATTCATCCCAGATAATAAATTTGCATTTTTACCAAACATTTGCCATGCCGGAATGCTTCTTTATGTTGCACATTGCGTCTGGATTTGTGTGAACATTCAATGGCAACTTGAGTGCTTAATGTGCAGTCCGTCCACCATCAAGCAAAGTCGCTGCAATGTCTGATGAAGCAATTGCCAACGCAATATGATTTAGTGATCGAATGCGCGCTAGTATCAGTGATATGAGGAATGTTTTGCCAGTGCCACCTGGTGCACCCCCCCAAAAAAAAGTATCCACCTTGTGCTGCAATTGACAAATTAATTCGATCGTATATGTTCTTTTGTTCAGCAGTGAGCAGTTGCTTATTATTTGCAACTAAAGTAGTCAAAGAGGCCGCATCGAACTGTTGTTCGCGCTGAATCTCGCTGTTAATGATGTCTGTTGCTGGGTGGTTAGGCGATGGCATACCGAAATGAATAAGTGGCATATTAGAAATGAGAATGCAAATATCCTCAATCTTTATTAACGACTCGTTATATATTTCCGGCGAAAAATCGACATTGGCATCTTGATCATCGGTCCGAATGCGATGCAGAATGTCATCGCTCATGGAGTCTTTATATATATATCCCAGAGAACAAAAGCTTGTGACGGAAAACATGTCATCAATATTACTGCGAATAATTGGCGAATTTGACGAGGAGAGGAACTCAATACTGCATATGCAAGTGTAAGATCCCATTGGTTGTTATAATCCAGCAAATGCAATTCTCAACACGCATCGTGGTACGTGTCGTACAAAATACCATTGACGTTTCGCAAGTATTGAAAGGACGTAGGTCCATGAACGTTAACCAACAACACACGCAGGAAGAAGCATTCGCGTTGCTTTGGATGGACTGTGTATAATCGGCCTAATGTATTTTCAATAAATATTCCGTCGTATCCTTGGACTGAAAGGCCTCGCTTTCGTGGGTCCCACTTTTTTGACTGTTTGTTCCACGTGAAAAATCGTGGCACATCAGTATACATTAATGTCTTTGCAAATCGACCGAAAATACCTGATTAGTAGCATAGTTCGAAAAACTCAGCTAGTGTGGTTTTTGGGGATGTTAATGCTCGTTGTAGAGCAGTCTCTTCTGTGAAATAAATACGCTGTTCATTTTCAAGGTCCACGGCCAAATGTATACCAGCAGGGTCTTTTTTGTGTATGGGAAAGCTCAAAATGCGCCAAACTACTTCATTGCTGCTAATGTATCAGCCCATTTGATAGCGTGTTATTTCTTCTTTATCATTTACATTTTGAACAGCAAATACAGCCATATCCCTGCCCTTATGAACGTATTTGCAAATGTATTTTATGGACTTCACCGAACTGCAGAACTCAACGTTAATGTGAGCTTTGTAGATTTTGCACAGCAATGGCGTATACGGAACCACTCAGCAATGGTCAATGTCAACCGTTCCACCGTTTGACATGCGCAATTGATATGATTGGCCACCATTATCTGTGTTTCTACGACGATACAATGGATAACCGTCGATATTAGTGACTGTATCGTTTATACACGCTTTTAGGAAACGTTTCGTATATTTTCCATTGTCCATGCACGGCGCCGTAATGTTTAGAGCACCGCATGGACCATGGATCATGTTAGCGGTAACAATGACAAACAACTCTTTATCGATATTCCTATCCGGAATTATTGCTGAAATAATTTTATTAATTTCTTCTGACCGTACTTTGTCGATGAACTAAATCAAAATATGTGCATGTAGCAAACCTCGTTTTTTCCATTCAACTGAATACAGCCAGTAACGTGTTTTGCCGAATACAGAGTGATGTGTAATCAAGGTCATCAAAGATTTTAATTTTTGTTTGAAGACACGTGGAGTGATATCATGGCGATGCATTGCTGTTTGACCTGGCAATTACAAAATTTTAATTTCATCCCAGTTAGGATTGCACGTAAATGTAATGAATAAATCTGGTCGGCCATACGCGCGCACGAAAGTCATGGCGTCTTGAATGTATTCTTGAATATGACGTGGAATACCAATATATGATGATCGAAGAATATATGTGGTACCGATATCATTGATATTGGTGGTTCCATCTACGTTACCGACAATAGCATCACGCAAATGAATGTACTCCTCAGAACGCAGCTTCGCTTGATTATACTTGATGTACAGTAATCGCTCGCTTTCAATTTTCGCATACATATTATCGATGTATTGATGAAACAGCTGGTGGCATCGGAGAATGTTGTTGTCTTCATTGGCACGAATCCTCAACGGATATGCGTAGAAGTTCATCGCGCTCACTTTCTTGTGGGTTTCTGCACCCTCAAAGTAAAAACATAAATAAGACCAAAATAAATTAATCTTACAGAAAAAGAAAAAGTAAAGAATCTGTAGATTTAACCTGTCACTGGATTTATTTATTTGATGTTAAAATGATATCCATCTTCTCTTTTCCAAAATATCAACGAATATTTCAAAGCGTCTTAAGAACGATGACTGTCTTGAATTGTGTGAACCATGTTATATCTGTGTTGGATCCGTATATCTCGACGTTCATATGTGTCGCCAACCATAACAACTGCAACTTCATTAATGGTTGGTGAATTGTATCGGCCCGCATGCTTTTCAAATGGTACTTTGTCTGCTTTGATGACAATCATGTAGTTGTCGTTTTGCCGTCTGTTTGAAATAGTATAAAACAACTGGACCAACTGGTTGGGATTCCACAAAAACGGTTCCAAGGTCGCCACAATTTCTCGCTCCTCCATCTGCTCGATGTAGTTGTACTGGCAGCGTGCGTTTATTTGTTTCTCCTCATCGCCCATGAAGTAGATTTGCAAGAATTTTGGATCGGTATCAGGCATTGAGATTAAAGAATCTATTTGATGATACACTTGGCCCTGAATACTAAACGTTGTTTCAAAATTGCGACCATCCTTATTCTGAACGATTTTTGTTGCTCCAAATGATATCATTTGGAAGCAAGAATTGAATTTTTGAATTTTACGCAAAAGCAATTTTGATTAAAGTGTGGCTCCATCCAATAGTATTTTCAATGGTTCTGGTTGCGAATTCAATGGTGGAAGTACAACTTTTCCAGACGCGCAGCAGAAACCGGCCAATTCACCTTTGTATTTGAATGCATGGCAGTGTTGGCATTCTTTGTCCATTGCGCCAATGACCATTTGTGAATGTGATGAATAGTCGATGTCCGACTCATATTCGAAAGCAAGACAGAGATGTGATGCGCGTGTCAATGCGCGATGTACTTGCAGGCGCTGTTGTTCATGTGCTCTGTGTGAGTCAGTGGCTCATTGACGCTCCTGTCTTTGTCTCAATGGATTAGCTAGAAGTCGTTCGTTGCGTTGACTTTCATTTGCAAGTTGGTTTGCAGCCTGGACTCTTAAGTTTGCATTGTCTGTCAATTGATATTCTGCCGTTCGATTTAACCGACAGGTGTGGACTATTTGTGAATTCTATGTACGTCGACCAATATTTCCTCCTCGTTAACGAAGACGTGGCATTGTTCTTTAATAAACACACAGAAACTGAATATAAGCAGCTTATATTTGAATTTTATTGATTACATGTTGTTGTTTTTTTCAATGAGACGTTTAACACTCCGTAAATTTTATAAAATCATCGACACAAATAAGCACTTAAAATAAAAATTTGCAGTTTAGATTGATTGTCATTTAATACGCATGTATATGGTTTAAATTTATGGAAGATCATGTAAGATCTTCACTTCAACACAGCACCTTGCACATTTTACCAATGTATGTATTTGAGTACACTTGATGAAAAATACACTCAATATTCACGCGATTGAGATACATGGAATATCGAAACACATCGAATGTCAAAACAACGCCAAGCTACGACGCAAGAGATTTGCGCATGTATTGATGTGTACGTCAAATACCACAGAATAAGAAATCAATGCCATATATGGTACACAAACATAACTATGAATTATTCTCAGAAGTTCAATTATTCACTATTCAAAAGGTTTTAACGGTCAATTACTCATATTATATTTATTATTATAAATATTGGGTGGTGGTGGTGGGGAGTGAAATTGTGAGGTGACATGTTTTGATACGCAAAAAATCTTTAAAAAAAAATCTCTCAAATAAATTCCCTAAAAAATAAAAATAAATCCTAGAACCCGATTGCAGCGCCACCTACTGGGCTCAATTGTGAATCAAAACCATCCTTGGATCCAATCAAACACACACCACAAATTTCATCAAAATTGGTCCAGCCGTTTAGGAGGAGTTCAGTGACATACACACGTACAGAAGAATTATTTATATATATATATTAAGATATATTATTTATGCACCCACCCGCTCAGATTTTACGCCTATTTGCTAATTTTTTTATACTGAGGATGGCTTAATTTACAAGAGTGTGCCCACGTTTGCGTGGAGGGAGTGTTGAAACCCATTTACGAAAAATCCTTTCAGTGAACCTAACCGAGATTGAACCCAGATCTCCCCGTCATGGTCAGTCTAGTCTATTGCGAGAGAATCATCTTAGAACATGTGACAACAGACGAAGCTGAACCCTGCTATACGTATATATCCTTCATATTAAATGATTTTTTTTTTAGTTTTGTTGGTTTGGCCTTAGAGTCAGTCAGTGCTTATTGGTTGTTGCCATGAAATGCGTACAGCAAACCAATCTTGCCCCGTGGTTTATTAGGCCAGCCTGCCTTCACCAAACACACTTTAAGCATTGTCCTCTCCAGTCATGCACTGTCGATAGTTTAGATTGTAGTTATCCTATTTGATGTTACAGGCTAGGCTTTCAGAGAAAAGTAGGCATTAGACAAGATAATTTTCTAGGAGGGTCAAAATAAGGAGTGGCGATAGAGGAGGATCTTATATAAAGTATTGTGAGTAAGACAACGTGTAAATTAGCTTGAATGATAAGTTTAATTTAGTCTGATTTTTTTACCTGTTACAAGGAAGTCAGTAATCAAATTACTGATTGGGTTTAATTAGATGGTATTTTTAAGTAGTTTCACATGAGATTTTCATGTAAATTAGTTCTATTTCTTATAACATCCCTCCTTCCTCCTCTTTATCCATTATTGAACGAGTAATAACGTCAGGAGGACTATAAAACTTTGGTGTTATTTGAAACTGTGGGAAATTTTAAAAATATGTCAGTCTTGTGTATTCCAGTTTATCGTGGCGTGGAGGACAAGGTCCGAATCTTCTGTTAAAAAGTATGCACATTAAATATCTAATTATTTTCAAATTAATTGTTTATCAATTAAATTTACCTATATTCTGGTTGGTATCTGATACCATTATCTCATTGTCAGCTTTCATTTATTTCTTTTACAGTCCTTGCAAATCACTTTTTTACAAGACTTAAACATAGCGTGTTATTTTACTCTATTAATGAGATAATTTGGCAGCGTAGCTCGAATATTGACATATTAAAAAAGTATTAAAATTAATAATATGGAGAATGTCTCTAAATAAAAATATTTTTTTCAGGTTGTATGAATTGACGGCTGTTATTTTGTTTTATTTGCGTTTTTATATGATTACTAGCATTATTATCACCGCTTATTACTACCCGTTATCAGCACTTATGCTAATGTGTGATGGTAGGGCGATTGTGAGATGAAATAGAGGACCTACAGTTTAACGGACCATGGCGAAGGCCTGACACTCCACACATTCACTAATTGAGATTAATACACGTCTTGTCAGAGGTGAAGGAAGGGTTTGGCAATCAGATAAATCTGTGCTGGGACCGAGGATTGATCCTCGACCTCCAGAATATAAGTCCGAATTTTTAGACTAGACCATTTTGTGACTATTACTTTTCTGTAAGGTCCTTACTATCTAGTATCGTTATTGGCTATGATTCAAGGGAGAGGCTTAGGAAATCATGTTTGAACTTGAATTGTGCCTAAAATATTAATTTTTTTTCTATAGATTTGCCGTGTAACATTCTATGAACTACTGTTGGATGTGGTGTATCAGGCGTTCAATCTTAGGCCATTTTTTATTTATTCTTTCACTATCGCGTCTCACCACCTGTTTTGTATATACGCATATATATTTTATACATAAGCGTGTATACAAAACGGGTGGTAAGACGCGATAGTGAAAGAATAAATATATATATATATATATATAGAGAGAGAGAGAGAGAGTGATTAATCTAACTGATTAGCGTTACAAAAATAGAGTTTGAGAGTTAATGTACCCAAAATTTGTTGGTGCTAGGGTGTTAAAAAAAATTAGGGCAACACATTCTCAGTCCATCTATCAAAGATTCAAACCCGAACATACCACGACTAAAAAAACACCTGAGTATACCGGAAATTGGGACCAAGTGTTTAACTGTAACGATAGCTAATATTTTAAGTCCAGTAGGCTATGATTTTGCTTTTTTAATTTATATTTAGGTATTTTATAACTTCAATTATATAATATACTTTAATAAACGACTGGGTGAAATTTTTATTGTTTACATCCCCATAAATGGCTCATTGGAGTTACAAATTTCAAATAATGGAAACATTGAAAAGACGGCTCGTTTGACCAACTTTGTTTCTAAGTAGGAGAGAAAAACAAAACATCTATCCTTGCAGTGTTTTAACTGTGTTTCAAACTTATTGTCGACAGTTTATTAAACCATGGAACAATATGGACGTTTAATTGAAGCCAATAAAGTAAAAATTCTTGGTTTACTTGAGGTAGGCTACACGGACAGTAAAATTTCGTGCACAATACTGTGTTTGCGAAAAACAGTTTCGTTGTGGAAATCTAGATGGGAAAATGAAAACAGCCTCAAGTGTCGTCTTGGTGGAGGTGCTTCGCGTAAAACTACTTGGGAACAAGACGCCGTGCTAGTTTCTGTAGTTCAGCCAATCCCATATTTAACGAGCAGGCAGATTAATGAGTCGGTTGGGGTTAACTTGTCTAAAGACACAATTTTGGATCGCTTAATAGAAGGAGGGTTCCATTCATTTACTGCTGCTTCAAAACAGATATTAACAGAATGGCAGGAGCTGGCTCGAATGAATTTCACGCAAGAAAACTTATAACGGCCATTATAATATTGAAGGAGAGCTATTTTTACAGACGAGAAAGTATGGAGTTTATCAAATGATGGTCGTGTGCTAGTTTATCGCCCTAAAAATGTTCTTTTTCTGCCACCCTCTGTGCATCAACGCCGCTATAGTGGTCGCTTCTCTGTATCGAGTAGAAGGTGGATTCCACATGCGGGTGTGGGAGTAATGTGGAAAATAGATGGACATTTAAATAAGGAACACTACGTGTGTATCCTGGATAATATGATGTTGCCATCCGTACGAGAAAGATATCCCGTGGGACCAATTGTTTATCAACACGACTGCTCACCAGTTCTTACTTATCGGTTAGTGCAGCAGGGGTTTGCAGATCATGGGGGAGGAAGGGGGGGGGGGCATTTATGTTATCCTATGACCTCCATGTGGCTGGGATATATGAACCCAATCGAGAATGTATGAGCAGAAATAAGGCTACTTCATGAATGTAATATCGATATGAGGAATTCTAATTAACTGTAGGATGAAGTTGAAGCTGCTTGAGAAGTGCTCTCTGACAGCCTATGGTATGTTGCAGGACTTATTAATTCGATGCCAAGAATATTAAAAAGTTATATGCAGTTATAATGATTTTGGACACGTTGTTAATATGTTAAATACTAGCTAAATTTATCTTCTGCTAAGTTTAACCTCATGGATCACCATATATTGTCACTATCTTGTCTTAGCCACTTGTATCACCGTCTAACGTCACCATCTTGGTTAAATCACCTGTGTCAATATCTAACGTATCTATCTTAGCTTAATGACCTAGATCACAATATGTCGTCACTATCTTGGCCCACCTGGATCACTATCTGCCATCACTACCTTGGCTTAACCACCTGGATCGCCAGCTTCCGTCAGTATATGGGATTAACTACCTGGATCACCATACGTGGTCACTATCTTGTCTTAGCCTTCTGGATCACCATCTGTCGTCACTAGCTTGGCTTGATCGCCTAGGTCACCATCTGTCATCACTATCATGGCCAAACCACCTGTATCACCGTATCCTGTTGGGGAAGTGAGGACAGCTCATGGCAAACTAATAAGACCATGTTCCTACTATTATTTTTATGTTATCATTGCTTGTTAACACCTGTTCAGGTGCTACATATAATTGACATTTATTCTGATAGGGATGGGTTGAGTATGTAAACATATTAGAGGTAATATACCCCCATTTGCGTGGAAGGAGAGTGGGAAATCATTTAAGAAAAATTACCTTCACTGGACCTGAACGAGATTCGAAACCCAACCTGATATTACTTATTTATTTGAGCTATTTAATGTGAACTTTTCATATTAATTTAGCTATAGGATAGCTAGGGGAAATTTTTAGTATTTTCTGTTCCTGAAAATATGTATTTTATTTCACATTATGTGTCTAAATTTGAAATAATAAAAACACTTGGAGGAAAATATATATATCCTTTAATATGTTTATATTATTTCCACCAAAGTATCTAATTTAAGAATGAACGAAAATTATTGTTTTAAGTTACTACTTATTAGTCATAGCTACGTGTAATCTACTTGTTTTAGTTTAGTCATTATTATAACTCAGTTTACAATACTCATGAACGACAAAAATACAATTTACAAAAGAATTAAATGATTTTAGTATGGACTTGTTTTTAAACAATAATGGTTATATCAATACAAATTATGATAAAATTAAAAATAATAAACACACGTAAGTTACACTCAAGGTCACCACCCTTATGAAAAACTCACTTTCTTTATATGTCTAGTTTCGGTCTTACACAGATCTCAATATTTGAACGGCTAGACATATAAAGCCAAAGCTTGGGTTGCAGCTAAGTTCTAGCGTGCCCAAATGAAATGGGTTTGTAACAATTAAGTAAAAAGAGTAATAATGGAATTGGTGAGACATTAAAAGTAATCTTACGTTTTATTATTATTATGATTTTAATTGATTTATTCAAATATTGGGTATTTTTTAAAAGCTCTTACCATAAATATTTCAAATATATATATATATATAAATATAAAATATTTTGATATAATACTATTGATATATAATTTTTTTTAACAAAAGTCTTATAAACGGGATTTTAAAATGGTGGGGAGGATCTGAACAAAATTAGGAATATGTAAAAATATATATTTTTTACTGTAAAAATTATTTTATTTGTATGCAAATAATACTTTTCAAAATATGTATATATTGCTCTCAGTACTTTTTCTCGTGAATGCCGCGTTCCGACAACATTCGATGGAGCAGGACCACATAAACGAAAAAAGGATAGTGAGTCTAGGTACAAAATACAAATAGCCTGCACCAAGTGCACACTTGATCCTTAATAAAGCATAGATTAAAGATGCGTAAAGAATGAAAACTAATCAAACAACGCATATTAATAAGCCATAGAGATATTGCTGAAAGTTATTTTTACTACTATTTTAGTTCCCAGATGAAGTTAAAGCTATATTTAATGTAAATGAGTACATTATTGTTAGGACTTAGATAAAAACTTAAGATTAGCAATATAAAGTGAAAGGACAATAATACACTGATGAATTAATATATGAGTCAGGTAAGGTAGGCCCTTTATATTGAAACTGGACTGTAGTTGAAGTTGTTTTTAGCCTATACTTGCAATGACATAGCTTAGTGGCAATAAAAAGAGGTATGTTTCAGGATCCGTTCTGAATAATTTGCATATTCACATGATAAACCCAAGTTGACGTAGTATCCCTTTTGGATTTAAATTTTATAAATTTATTTTGCATTTAGTTTTAATTTTTTTAATGTAGAAACGAAGCGTCACGGTTTCATGCCGGTTGGCACGTGGACAGAATATCAAACTCATCTTGTCAGGTTTGCAAGTGACGTGGAGATAATGAGGTTCAAACTACATCTGCGAAACCTGTATAGTTCAGGGATATTAAAACATTGGCGCTAACTCCCCGGCTCGATTTCCGCGTACATTTAATGGTTTTTAGTTTTATTTGAATGAAAACTAAACTTTGGTTCTATAAACGTGTCATAAATTTGGCGTAGTACATTGTTCGGATTCACGGTGTTTCTTTAAATAACTCTTATAGACAAACCGTAACATATTATATAGGTAAATTTTAATTTCTTGAAGGTGACCTGGTGGTCTAGAGTTAAGGTGTCGGACTTCTGTGCTGGCAGTCCGGGGTTCAATCCTCGGTCCCGGCACAGATTTATCTGACCACCAAACCCTTCCTTCACCTCTGACAAGACATCTTGTGAATTTGGGGAATGCAGGCCTCCGCCGTGGTTCGGATTCCACGTTAAACTGTAGGTCATCCATTTCATCTCACAATCACCCTACTATTTCACATTAGCGTAAGCGCGAATAATCCGAACGGGTAATAAGACGCGGTGCAAATAATAATAATAATAATAATAATAATAATAATAATAATAATAATAATTTAATTTTTGATATTTTGTAGTCATTGGTAGGAGCCTAATTTTGAAATAAAGAAATAATCTGTTTTATATTATATTATTTTTAACTTACTTGTGGTAAAATGTTTATGTAGTCTGTACACAAAGTTTTGGGTACCGTAAGAACACTAGGTAAGAACTTTTAAAAAATACAAACATATTAATAGTAAATGTTGATAGTTATTGATATTATCTATCAAAAGTTACAGCTTTAGATCAAATGACGTATGGACACATGATAATAATTTAAGTAACGTTTATAGCTGTCAGATGCTATTCTAGTACGGTGTTTCTTCTATAGACAGCCACACATAATGTAGTGTGAGTCACTCGGGAATGTACATTTATTTTTTTAACTCATGATTGGAAAGTCATAAACTTCGCTTTCCTCGTGGCAAGTAGAATTGTATCATAGAAGATGCTGGACCACCGACAACGTCCAGACACATAACAGCCCGACACTCCTAATTGTGGGATGTAGAGTAAGGCCCGTATGCAAGGACGATGCTGAGGACGGCCAGAGTACAGGCTGAGCACTAGCAGAGCATGAGTCCTGTCGTGAAAACAGATGTCTCGATCGTCTATGCACCCAGCGCCATGTTGTGGAAATATACTCTGAGCCGGGCAGAGTATAGCCTGAGCCAGACTGGGACCAGACTTTGGCGAGACTCAAGATATTGTGTCATAGATCGTACTAGCACGAGGCTCATACTCTGCCTGTACTCTGGCCGTGCTCAGCATCGTCCTTGCATACGGGCCTAAGTGTTCAATCACGAAAATATAAACAATACTGATAAAACATTTAAAAAATGACCAAAAGCTACGAAAGAGCTATCTACGGTTATAATGTTTGACAGTTTAAATCAAAACACTTAGATGATCATTATTTGATAAAGCCTAAAAAAGTTAACTACTCTACGAGACACAACCAAACTAACATATATTTGTTCATCGATGTATTTGAAAGGGCATGCTCAAAACTTCTAAGATGTGTTGGCAAGCATATATCTGGTTAATGATCCAAGATCGACCTTGAAAGGGTTGTGGGTAGGGGGGAGGAAGAGGGTGTTAATCTGTTCCTGTTACCTGTCACCCGACTGCCTAAAGAGAAGGTTGACAAATATCTGAGGGTTGGATTTTGGGGAGGGGGTAGGCAGGTCACGTAAGTGATATCAGAGTTCCTTGCAGGACATCGCTGAACTAATTTAAACAAACTTTGGCACAAAATTACGTAAGCTCTACGTGGTATTTTTATTTTAAAAAAACGTAACTTTATTTGAGCTAAAATTCATTGTTTGTATAGAAAAAAAAATGACCCCAGTCACAACGTAAAAATGCAAGATTTTGAATCAATTTAATAAATTAATCAATAGGATTGTTTATAATATTTTTCTCTAGAAACATAGAATTATATTTGAACTACAAAATAAAATAATACCACGTACTCCTGCGATATTTCATAATCCCGGAAAATGTACCAAAGTAGGTGTTATTTTTACTCTTTTCTCAGCCCAACAGTCTCACCTTCATGCAGCCTTAAGCTTGTAAACCAAATAAAATACTTCTTGCTTTTCAATTATTTAAACATTCTCACTATTATATTATGTTAATACTTACCTATTACATGGTCAGTTTTGTTGTAAAGATTTACAGAATTGATTTAATAAAAAACAGATTTGACAAAAACATTAAACATTAAATTTATTAGAAAATGTTAATCAACGTAAATCTTATTAAAGTACCATTTTTCTCAATCAAAGTATTTATCAAAACTTTTTACCAATAGTTATATTGTGGCCGCTATGGTAACAGTAAATAAAGTATGGAATCAAACAATGGTCTCACAAAGTTATAGACAATCATAATAACGTTGAAGAAACAAATAAATTTTCTTTTATATCTAAAATATGTCCAATGGATAAGATTGTATCAAATTTATTTTTTATTGGCCACCCGGAAATAATATAAAATATTTTAAATCAGGTTTGGGACCCTTAAATTATCTAAGATTTTATACTTATCTTCTTACAAGTAAAGTAAAAATATTTATATTTAATTTGTTAATTGCTTTACATGTGTATAAATTAATAATTACTCATTAATAAATCCATAGTTAGATATTTACAGTAATTAAGATTCTGGAAAGTAGGAGATTTTCTTTATGTTACCATGTAAAACCAATAAATGTGGGTAGCACTGCTGCCAAAATAACGTGTGGCGTGGTTAAATCTTTAACAGCTAAAAAAAAGCCAGCCCATATATTAATGAGAGCAAACATAATAATTATTAGTATTATTAGCACCGCGTCTTACTACCCGTTCGGGTTATACGCACTTACGCTGATGTGTAATGGTAGGGTGATTGTGAGATGTAATGGGGCAAACATAATTAATTAACTAGGTTTGTAAAGAATAATTGATTTTATCATAAAGAGAACAAAAAATAAAATTAATTTAGTAAATAAAACCATTTGGACATCACAAAAATATATAACCCCTCCTCCATCACTCCTTCCCAGCAGTCAATAAATAATTTAAGGACTTATGGCTTTCTCTAACTCCGGCCTTGGACGTAGCTATGCAAATTATTTTGCAGTCATGTATGGAGGTTTAGCATACCACGCAGGCTGAGCCAATAAGTTGTTACCTTTCAATCTATACGGAGTGTACATTCGTCACTTGACCTATGTTAAAACAATGCTCCATCCAAATTTCCTTAAAATGGGTCAGTTATCATGTAACAAACAATAAAACAATTATATTAAATGCCAAACGGTCTATTTAAAACATACCCTAGGTCTTCGGTCAGCTATGTACATTTGGTAAAGATCACCAAATGTTCATCAGATAAATTATTTTTTAACACCACGTCTTACTATCATTTCGGTTTACACGCACTTACGCTAATGTGAAATGGAGGACCTACATTTTAACGTGGGATTCGAACCACGATGGAGGCCTGGAATTCCTTACATTGTTGTGATTAATACACGTCTTGTCAAAGGTGAAGGAAAGGTTTGGCAACCAGATAAATTTGTACCGGAACCAAGGATCAAATCCCGGAACCCCAGCACTGAAGTCTGACACCTTACCTCTAGACCACCAGGTCACTGCATCAGGTAAAGAGTGTCAATTGTGCACCAGGTAAAGACTGTCAAATCGTGTTTATAGCTATAGCACGGTTGTGTTAACTTGGCCATTGAAATGTTTGACCAACATAATAGATCTACGATTGAAAGTTATATTATAAGTGAGACAACAATTATGACTACACACTTTTATTTGTATAACTCATAAATCTATACTATTACTTCACCTAGACAAAACATATGTTGTACTTAGATACCTTACTAGCAATGTAAATCAATAAAAATAATAATCTTATTGGTAAAATGTATTAAAATGAATATAGTAAAACTGACTATTTTAGGCCAACTAATATTATTCTACTGAAGAAATGGCGTTTGACCATTTGATCATTGTTTCCATGTTGTTTTGTCGAAATTCTTAGTAGCTCATTAAAACTGTAGTAATTAATTTGTATGTGTCCTAAATTGTGATATTTCCTACCACAAGACTCAAAATATCCTCAGTTAATTATGTTCATTGAGTATTGTTGAAGCTCTTGGTATTTTTTTTAGATCAGTTTTACATTTTAATGACACAATTACACTTTCATCAATTAGCATAATTGTACTATGATAATACGAGTATAACACATCATTTACACAATTGGGGAAGGGAGTTAAGGAGTTGTGTGAGTGATAAATAGTGTAAAGATGTGTGAGTGATACATGATATAGAGATGTGTGAGTGATACATGATGTAGAGATGTGTGAGTGATAAATAATGTAGATATGTGTGAGTGATAAAAAATGTAGATATGTGTGAGTGATAGATAATGTAGATATGTGTGAGTGATACATGATATAGAGATGTGTGAGTGATACATGGTGTAGATATGTGTGAGTGATACATGATATAGAGATGTGTGAGTGATACATGATATAGAGATGTGTGAGTGATACATGATGTAGAGGTGTGTGAGTGATACATGATATAGAGATGTGTGAGTGATACATGATGTAGAGATGTGTGAGTGATAAATAATGTAGATATGTGTGAGTGATACATGATATAGAGATGTGTGAGTGATACATGGTGTAGATATGTGTGAGTGATACAGGATATAGAGATGTGTGAGTGATACATAGTGTAGAGATGTGTGAGTGATACATGATATAGAGATGTGTGAGTGATACATGGTGTAGAGATGTGTGATTGATACATAGTGTAGAGATATGTGAGTGATACATGATATAGAGATGTGTGAGTGATACATGGTGTAGAGATGTGTGATTGATACATAGTGTAGAGATATGTGAGTGATACATGGTGTAGAGGTGTGTAAGTGATACATGGTGTAGAGATGTGTAGTACACAGGTGCTGGTCAAAAAAAAATCAAATGTATGCACCCATGATGTAGCCTACTCAAAAATTTCTGATATTTTTTATTTATTTAAATGGGAATCCACATTTTTAGACAAACGGTGGGGTCTATTATTTTTTGACAAAATCTTCTCAAGCTAAACATACCCTATTGTAATTTTCTTACTAAAAAAAAGCATTGACGTATGCGTAGTCTCATACAAACTTTACCAGTTCTAAATATTAGTGAAACCACAATTTATAATTATTATTTAATCTACGTTTTTCGATGAATAAATAAACACTAATAAGACAGACCTGCTTCAGTGGCCACATGGTCTAAGGCGTCACTCTTTTTTGGACTGGACTGCCGATGACAGGGAAATCAGGGTTTAAATCTCGGTTGGGTGTAGGCCTACTGCGTGCTTTTTTTTCAAAATTGATTTTTCCATTTTTCCTCTACGCAAATGTGGTTACACTTCTTCTACATTTCAATCTTACTCATCCCTAACTTATTAACGTAATTAGTATATATGCGTATAACCTGAACAGGTAGTAAGACGTAGTGTTAAAAATTAATAATACTAAAATACCAATACAGGATTCCTAAAGTCATAAAGAAGGGGTTTATAACTTTTAAAAATATCTTGAGCTTTAGATTTGTATAAAAAGTGTGAATTTACTCTTAAATTTTGTACAAGGCCCCTGTAACTTGGACAAGATATACACCAGACCCACAGCCTCCAAGATAAAATGGCTGCGC
This sequence comes from Timema shepardi, assembly GCA_902151425.1. Classification (NCBI taxonomy): domain Eukaryota; kingdom Metazoa; phylum Arthropoda; class Insecta; order Phasmatodea; family Timematidae; genus Timema; species Timema shepardi. The sequence continues at coordinate 28,728 of CABFVX010001914.1, read as the reverse complement.
TCAATGAGAGAGCTTGAGTCCTTCAACACGGGGCTCGCTATGTGTAGTCCCAAGTGACAACATCAAGCAGGAATTTTTAAAAACAAGTCACTTTAAAGATGGTTTTACTAGAGTGTGACCAAAATTGTCTTCAAATGACAAGGAATCAGCTTTCACAAAGCTAGGTTCAGATAGTGTCCCCACCCCCTTACCATAAACCAACCCTCCAAACGAGCTTACTCAAACTTCAAATTACAAAGAAAATTCCAAACACAATTATCCTTTTTTTTTATCAAATGTTTCCAAATTGTCTAGTTGCAAAAAATCTTCAAATATGTTGTCTAGTTACTTGTCTGAAAAAGTTTGTTTATAGAAAAGGGGTTAAGATGGTGAGTTGGGTGAGGGGGTGGGATTTCTCATATATGAAATATGGTTCTTGGACCGCCGCCCTTGAAAACTCGCTCTCCAGCTAGCCTTTACAACGAACAATTTGAAGATGAGTTGTTTCAGTTGGATGTGGTGTTATCACTGAGTACTGCAATTAGCATTCCCCAGTTACCAAGGACTCAACCTGGCTCAAGCATCGCAGTGAAACTCCAGTAATGGCCCGTCTACAACCAAACGCACCCGCTTGTCGGACTTGCAATACGCAATAACGTGATTTTGTATGTTTACAATAGCACAAACACAATCGTATGTCGGAATTGTCGAACCCGCTTGTCGGACTCCCAACTACGCAATCTGAAACGTACTCGTATTTAGGGTTCTCTTAATAAAAAATAGACTGCCTTCAGTGAAAAGTCGTAAAACGTAATTACAACCAATTAGAACTTATACGAGGTACTCAATAAAAAAGTAAATATATCAGACTGTGCCAATTTATAAAATAGTAGATGGCATTGCGTTGAAATAATGATGGAGTCTAATCCAAATATGCTGATCATTATATTATTTATTATTATTCTTTATAATTATATAAACAACCCACTTTTTTAAAAAATAACTTAAATTTATGTTGATTAAATCAACGGGAATCTTGTTTCTGTTAGAGTATTTCACCAGCACCATCTTTAAAACTAATTATAGCTACCTAAGCAGTGAAGTTAAATTAATCATTAATAAGTTTCTGGAGCATAAGCATCCAAACCGTAAATTCATTTTAAAAACTAAAATGCCACACAAAATAAAGGGTAAAAAAGCAAAGAGTAGACACACATAACCAAAGATTATGACTACATTATTAAAGTAATTCTAAAGTTTTTAAAATATATAAATAAAGATAAATAAATATTATAAACTCTTACATTATTATTTTTAATAGTTGATTTTAAAATATACTATATACCTTTATAATATATTGCCTGGACATGTTTTCCTAGATTATTTAACTATTCGTATTATCTGATCATAGTGGTCTGACAATAATTTGTTTCTGATTGGCTGGACGCAAACAAACGTAACTACGCAATCGCAAGAGATGGATACCTTCAACTTCTTCCGACAAGCTGGTCCGACAGTTCCGACATACAATTGTGTTTGTGCTATTGTAGACAGACAAAATCACGTTATTGCGTAGTTGCGAGTCCGACAGTACCGACATACAATTGTGTTTGTGCTATTGTAGACAGACAAAATCACGTTATTGCGTGGTTGCGAGTCCGACAAGCGGGTCCAACAGTTCTGACATACGATTGTGTTTGTACTATTGTAGACAGACAAAATTACGTTATTGCGTAGTTGCGAGTCCGACAAGCGGGTGCGTTTGGCTGTAGACGAGCCATAAGGCTGAATGTCTGTGACATAGACGATTCTTCGCTTGAGTAATAATACTGGTTGATTATTAAAACATAGCTCTTTATGAGCGTAAAAGCTATTAAAATGATTTATATGAAAGTATAGGAATCAAAAACCAACAAATAAATGACAGCTCATTTATAATTGTAATAAAGACCAGTAAGATTTTAAACTTGAGGACAAAATGTTACATACATTTTATCAAAAACTTTTGTTATGCCAACGTGAAATTTAACATCAATAATGAGTAAACAAATTTTAAATTAACTGAATAGATATTAACACAAGTCTTCATTACAAATTAGTTTTCCTCCGTGGCCACATTATCTAAGGCTTTACTCTTACAATGAATTGTGCCGGGGTAAGGGGCTTGACTCCCGCGAGGGTGTACTCAAGGTGGATTTTTCTTATATGGTTTATACCTCCACACAAATGATTATGCATTTTATCTAAATTATACCGTTGTCATTCCCAATATATTTATGTAAAATATGTGGTCAACTTCTAATGACCTGCCTCGGTGGCGTAGTAAGATAAAGCGATAGTTTAGTGTTGAGCTAAACTGCTGAGGGCGAGGAGATCAAGGTCCAAATCTTGGTCAGGTGAACTGGGGTGGTTTTTCCTAAATGGTTTTCCACTCTCCCTCCACACAAATGTGGATTCATTTCCTCTAAAATCCAACCTTCCCAATACCTAACCCATTAGTGTAATTAATACTTAAACGTGTAATCCGAACGAGGCATAAATTAAGACGCGGTACACAAAAATGGAAGATTTTTATTTACTTATTATTACTATTATTGGTAATATTAGTCTATTATTATAATGGGCAGCGATTGGGAAGGTAACTTAGAGGAAATGCACCCGTATTCGTGTGGATAAGAGAATGTTAAATTAAGGTAGCAGCTGACTTATTGTGAACCACCACTTAGTTCACCCATACGATAGTCGTACCTCGACTTGTTTGTCATCAGCAATACAGTAAACTGCAAGTCTGACACATTATACGATATGACCACCAGTGCAGGTCCAAATATGGCGTACAGCCAATAATTTGCTCCAATTACTCATGATATCAGTAAACACGAAGTTGGGGTACATGGCAACTACTCCTTTGATTAACCGACAAAACCATGAGGTATGCAGTCAAACTCATGACACCCATGGTGGTGGTCATCGTAGGGTCCATAGCCATAGTCATGGACATGGTCATGTTCATGGTGGTCATGATGGTGGTGATGGTGGTGAAACAATTTGCGAGCTAAGGCTGTGACACCGAGAGCGCCGAGTGTTATCAGGCCAAAACTTCTCTTTCGCCTCACCAAGTTCACATCACTGCCACCAGAGCTCTTTTCATCGCCATTTCTGTAATGTGCTCTTTCGTCAGCCATTTTATGAGAGGCCCTAGATAACTTGAGAGGATACAACAGATAGTTCAGGCCACTGCCAACAGAGCTCTCGTCATCTCCATCACTATACCGTGCTCTTTCGTCAGCCATTTTGTGATTAGTCTCAGGGAATTTTAGAGGATACAATACAGATTTCCGATCACTGCCGCCAGAGTTCTTTTCATCGCTGTGCTGAGCTATCTTGGTAGGCATTTTGTGAGATGTCTTAGATAATTTGAGGAGATATATATCTGGAGGATTAATACTAATTGTTTGGATGGTTTCTTCAGTAATGTTGTCTATGTATTTTTCGTAGTTGGTATTCTTCAGCTGTAACTGCTTGGATTCAGTTGCGTCACGGTTCAGTGCTGACATCACTATTCCTGCATCCATTTTATAAGAAATCCCGGTAAAATTAGGAGGATAAGATGCATTATTTGCTACCAATTTGAGTTTAGACACACCATTATAAACTACACTGTCATATACTTTTCCTGACATTCCATTTAAAACGTTATGCCTTGATGTCATGTCTGTATTTCCATGATCCGTGATTTCAACTAGAACATAAAATAAAAGTAATTTAACGTTATACATAGTTTAAGTTTGGTTGTAAATCACATAGATTAAACACTTTTTAATAAATGATATTAAATTCACAACGAGAGCGGGATATTTAACCGCCTCTGTGCTCTTGTGATAATAGTTTCTAGCTACAGATTCTGAAGTCCTGTGTTTGAGCCCCACTGTTTGCAGACTTTTCTCTGGAGTTGTGAGTCTAGAACGAAGCCAACTCAGACCCGTGATGACAATAAAGGAACTACTTGAATTAATAAGTAACTGCTATGGTCTATAAAACTGATAATAATTGCTGGAAGGTTCGTCGTACTGATCATATGGCAGCCTTTATTCACAAATATTGGCACTATCTTTGCCAACTTGTGGCGGCTGTTCGGTCGGTATAGCTCACTTGTGGGCCGACACCTTTTGAGTTAATTGAAAAAATAAATAGCCTACTTTTGTATGCGTTCCATTTAAAATGTAAATAATGACAGCGATACAATGTTTAAATTAGCAACGAGAAATTTGTGTCCTTAAGTTGTGTTCTGCCGAAGCTAAATCGAGCAATCTAACCGAAACTAAAGATATTATATTTCACTATTCAAGCTTATCCTTCAGTGTATGTCTAAATTCTTGAAGAAGTTTTATAATAGTCATACTAGCGTGATAGTCTGCTAAGTAATATAACATACTTCATTCTCACGTGATACCCTCGGTGATAGCATTTCATGTTTAGCTGGATCAGAGGATCGGGGTTTGAATCCTGGTCGAGTGTATGTACTGAGTGTCCCCCCCCCCCTTATTCATCCCTTATTCATTAGCTTAATTAAAGTAAACTATAACGTGAACGGGTAATAAAACATATTGAGCAAAACATTATGTACTCATGTAGAAAGTTATATATTATATTATGCCACGCCTAAGAACTAACTAGTCCTTACTACTATAGCAGTTTCCTTTGATTAACATTATACATAGTTCCATTTTTGTTATAATGCACGTAGTTTGAGCACTTTTTAATAAATTTTATCTAATTTCACAGTATTTGTTTCGACATACTTTGAATAAAATTATAGCTTTAACCGGTTATTATTTCTGCATTGCATTTTAGTTAGTTCTTTCTTTATTAATATTTAGAAATATTTTTGAGAAGTAAAGTTTTCAAAAATTTCTCTACCAACTATTAAAATACTTTTTTGATACAAACCACTGCGTGGTTTTTTATTTTTCATTTTAGCCTGGTGTAGAATCAGGTGATTTGAAGATGATATTGAGTGCAGTATAAATAAATAACCCTTCATTCCTTTAGAGCCTGCAAAAACAACGCTTTATAATTACATAGGAGTACATTTACTGTAGTTTCAGAGTACTGTTATGTTAAAGTTTACTATGGTCTCTTGTGATACACTTGGAAAAAAAAAAAGCCATTCAAATTGAAGGGTACATGAGAAGATGGTGGGACAGGGGAAGTAATAACTTCACACATTTTCTTAGACATCAACTGTTATATATCTAACCCCATAAAATGTATAGAAAATACTTTTCTAAATAAATAATTTAATAAAATATCAGTTAATTAATAATCAAAAGTGAAATAGAAAGGCCTCATTATTGTCTAGCAGAGGGACGCAATAACCCATTTTCGGTTAAAATTAGACTTGTACCTCTTTCCCCTATATCCTTCAATATTGTTACTAGAGGTAAAAATATTTTACGCTATTACCTTTATTCGAGAGCTCTGCGGATGCTAAAGCACCCAGATTAGAGCTAACTGTCGTCACAAGAAAAATTACTGCCAATTCGACTGCCATTTCTGCGACTAACCCCTGAAAATGTTGCTATGTTAATTTTGGGTACAATACTGAAATAAAAATTAACATACTCTACATAAGTGACATTAAATGTTATGTTACTGCAAAAGGTATCTTACACTTATCATTTTTATACGAACACTTTAATGTTATATACTTTATTTTATGCTAGAAATAAATGTTCACATATTATGTAGTTAAATTTGTGTGCATGTTTATAGCGACGTTACTAAACTTTACTTGAAGTATCGGGAGTTAAGTGCCTTGGCATTATGTCAAACATTTAGTTCATTTCTGTGACTATTACAAATGTGATTTATATATTGAAAGTAATACTAAGATATATGTGCTAACAAGTAATTCCTTAATGGTTTGGTCATGAAAACTATTTTACTAAGCTCATTTAAATAGTAAGAATTACATTTATTTAAGTGGTTTTAAATACCCTTGACCCTAATTTTACCGTTCTTAAATAACACTAAACCTCTTCAATAAGCTGTCAAAATTAAAAAGAAAGTTTTAATTATTCATAAAATAAAACTATCAGATTAAGCTATCCGATTGAATATTCACGCCTTAAAATGTACCACGTTCCACATACAGTAAGTTGAACACACTACCTACTTCAAACGGAGCGCGAAGTATAGCCTTTTTAAAGCTTTTTTATATCACGTATAATGACTTCAGGATCTAACCGACGTGTTTGTATGTGTGTTCTTTTTACATTTTTTAAAAGTAACCAATTATATCACACTTAGGCCCAAGTAGTTTATTTTAATAGTTTTTTAAAGTTTGGAGGACGCCCCCCCCCCCCATTTCACCAACTTACACTCGGAAAAATAATATTTTTTACACCTATTTTGTTATTTGGTGTGATCCCTCCACATTCCTGACAAATTATAATTTTCAACCTCATCGAAAAGGTTTTTTATATATTTACATATCTTTCCCACTCTCCTCCAGAATTTCATAAATCTAAAATGTTGGAACATATATGTTTATTAGGAGCTTGCCGAATTTCGGTTAAGTTCTTTTTTTCTGTGTACACCCTGCCCCCCTTTCCATTCGCTTCCTTCTCCTATTTCTCGGAGTCCCATAAAAAATAATTAAATATGTTCATACTGTTATGATTATTTGGAGTATTCCTTCTACTTGCCAGCCAAATTTCAATTTTATTACACATAGAATAACTTTGTGTATAGTTCTTTTTCCTATTAGCTTTTGAAATTTTGAAACCTCTCACATCGTTTTACAGCAGAGCAAAACGGTTGCAGTGAAAGATATAACTGAACAATAGTTGAAGCAGCTCGTGCTATTATGTATGCACACGAAGAGATTGCTTAGACTTTATGGACGGAGATGATAAACACAGAAGCATGTATACTGAATCGTACAGGACCATCAAAAATTGAAGAGAAATTACCGTATGAGCTGTGGCTTCAAAAGAGTCCTAGTTCAAAATACCTTCACATTATAGGTTGTCAATGCTTTGTACATATCCCTTGTCAAAGAAGAAAGAAAATTGATAAAATACACAAAAGTCCATTTTGATTGGATATGACAATAATGATGGTCATCGTATTTGGTCAAAAGCTACGAATAAGCTAATCAGTTCAAGGGATGTTGTATTCCAAGAACAATCACTAGCCCCGAAGAAAAACTATGATTTACCGATTGAAGAATTTGAAAGCTAATATGAAGAAATAATTGATAAACAAGAGAAATTAGATATCTCAAAGTACATTGAGGCAAACGAGGGCATTGTGTTAACTTCGACTACAAAATAAGTCTTCGAGATCGATCCAAGCTTCAACCCCTATCAATATTCAATGACTTTGTGATGAATGTAGCTGTGAATAAATTGACATGGATGAACCTAGTTCGTACACTGAAGCAATTCAGAGTATCTGGAGAGCAGACTGGCAACGTGCAATGGACAGTGAGATCGAATCTCCACAAGAACACGAAACTTGGGTAGTGGACAAATTACCGAGTAACCTGAAGGCTATACTCTGCAAAGGGGTTTATAAAATCAAGAAAGAACCTAACGGAACTCTTGAGAAACTTAAAGCTATATTAGTCATCAAAGAATTTTCTCAAAGCAATGGACAAGTCTTTAATCAGACTTTCAGCCCAGTAGCATAACTTGGAACTATTCAAGCATTGTTGAGTGTTGCAGCAAATTAAAAGATGACACTCAATTTGATATGTCAGCCTCATTTTTATGTGGAAAATTGGACGAAGAAATCTACACGCATCAACCCGAAGGTTATAGCGATTGAGCTAAAGAGTTTGTAATCTTAATAAAAGTCTACACGGACTTAAGCAAACACCTCGATGTTGGAATGCACGTTTTGTACATTTCCTTGTTAAACTTGGTTTCAATCAAAGTGGTGTTGATACTTGCTTGTTTGCTAGGAAGAAAGAATCACAAAAGCTATTTGTAGCCTTGTGTGTGGATAATGGTTTAGTAGCTGCATCAAACCCAAGAGAGGTAGCAGAATTCATTGAAGAAATGAAATGGGAAATTAAGATTACTTTGAGGCCTGCGTCACATTTCTTGGGCTTAGAAATGGAACGTAGGAGCTATGGCTCAGTTAAAGTGTGTCAAAAAGCGTATGCAAAGACGATATTAGAACGTTTTGGCATGAGTGAATGTAAACCAGTTTCAATTGCAATAATCAAAGGCAAGCATCCAGTGGAAAAGGAAGAAGAAAACAACGTGAGAGAAGCGTTTCCATACATACAGGCAGTGGGAGCGTTAATGTACCTGATGGGTGGAAGTCAACCAGAAATTGATTATGCTATTGGAGTTTTATAAAGAAAACTGGAAAACCCAACTAAAGAAGACTGGATTCCTGTCAAGCGCGTTTTCCGCTACCTGTAGGGTACTAAGGACTATGGAATTGTCTATAGGCGAAGAATTAAGAAAGGAAATATTGAGTGCTACAGTGATGCTGATCATGGAGGTGACTTGAAAACAGAACGATCAACCTCAGGCGTGGTGTATATTTATGCAGGTGGAGTAATTTCATGGCTGAGCCAATAGCGAAAATCTGTTACTATCTCTACAAAAGAAACAGAAGTGGTTTCGCCCAATGAAGCAGTTCGTGAGATAGAATGGATACGTCGTCTTCTGGAGGACCTCACGGAATTTAAGAGGCCCCCAGAACTTCCAGTCCACAACGAGGCAGCTATAAAATTTGCTCAGAATTTAGATTATCACCGTAGGACAAAGCATATCCACGAAATACATTTCTTTGAGAGGGAGATTGTCACAAAGGGCACTATAGATATCAAGAGGGTGGCCTCTGAACATCAGACTGCGGATATAATGACCTCATAAACCTGGACTCAAAATTCTCTGTCATGGAATGGGACTACACAAGGTCTAAAGAATTTTGTTTGGTAAGGGAAAGTGTTGAAGGTAATACATAATTAATTAATACATTAACCAGTACACCCTTGTGGAACTTGCGCACATTAAACCTCCCCCCCCTCCCCTACCCCCCCAAAAAATGTAGTCTTTTGTTGGGTTGTTGAAATTAAATACTCAGCGAAGTGTATGGGTACACAAAATGGCAACGAGAGCTTATTTTCGGTAAGTGATACAAAGATATTGTTAGATTTTTCTTTTAAGTTAAATTTTAAACAAACAAACAATGTGTTTTAACGTAAACTGAATATGCCATGTCAGAAGTTGGTACAAAATCCTATCCACTCGTACCTTATTCATCGCTGTTAGGCTTTGTATTAGTTAAGAAAAAGGGATGTTGACAACACAAGTAATTCTTATTTATAGATATGTAGGTTTACTCTTTGTTTTGATACAAACCAATTCCAATTCTATATTTGGTGTTCTTTATGTCCTGACCATGTTGTTTTTGTTTTATCTATAAGTTGACCTTAACAGCGAAAGCTAAGATGTTGGACAGTTTGGTTTGGAATAAATTTACCATAAAATAGTTCTCTAATTATTTACAATGTCTACTGGCTAAACCCAACAGAACATACCTTTCTAGGCAAAATTGGTAGGCTCTTTCGCGCTTGCTAGTATACATTTAGTATGAAAGGCAACGAGGAACTAACAAGATTTTTGAACTCTCCTAGTAGTACATGGGCTCTCTACCAGATGGTACAGGTAGTACTAACCAGTAGATATATATTTTTTTTTCTGTTGATAAAGATAATGCCAACCTCTGCAGGTAGAGAGTATAATGTGATTGTTACTACAAATACCTTGGGCTGTTAATTTATTTTCTAGACCGGAACAACTATTTTTTCATTCGAGTAACTCCTCATTTCCCTTCTCTAGGTATAAATTGATTCTTTTGCTCCATTATATATATATATATATATATATATATATATATATACATATAATTGAGCAAAAGAATCAATTTATACCTCGAGAAGTGCAGTTTTCCTATCTAATATTAATTTATTTTGTCTTTTGACTAAATCTTACGATCCGTCAGGGATTTTCAAATATATCTATGTAGATAAAAAAAAAAGATGAAGGCGGAAGATATTTGAGAATATATACACGAATTATTTTGAAGTAAGAGTGTGAACTCATTTAAGAAAAACAAATATTCATTACACCCGGAAGAGGTTCAAATGCTTTCCTCCCTATTACATTAAAACCAAACTATATAAGCCTAACATTTTTTTCCGAATGCCCACCCATGTGAGTATTTCTCAAATAAACGTTTCTAAAATGGAAATATTAAGTTTACTTATACCTGTGTACGCATGTACATACAATTCATTTACCCTGAAAGGTAGCATTATTACCTTGACTTACTACGCTATGATCCAATCTTTTAAGCTACACCATAGTGGAGCAAAGCAAGGTAGGCTTGCTACCAAGTGTTTGGATATTTAAAAAAAAACCCATTAAGATCACCTTTGTTTGTTAAATAATATTCAGCTTTAAGTGTCTGTCCTATTGTTTCTGCATACTTTTTGTATTAGGATATTCTAACTAATCATTATATCTACTTGTTTATTATTAACGATCAACCAAACACTCAACATTAGATAAAGACAATCGGCATTGAGATCAAAGTCAAATATGCTATGTCTACAAGTTAATAGTGATGTGTATACATGGTAGGTCAGTGTTAATAAATACTGCGGCCATATGACAGGGGTTATTTTAATAGTGATTTTACTATTTAATTTGTATTTTGATAATTATCGGTGAAGAACAAGATGAACGCTTCAATGAGTACTTCGATATTAGAGGTAATATTTAAAATGATTACTGTATTAATTTTAATCTTGAAAGTGTTTAGAAGCCAGTCATAAACACCTCGTGTTCACTTTCAATACCCACAGTGACTGTAATATATGCTAAGGTACAAGGCTCACAACAAGCACGACTTTCAGTTATATCAAACTAACATTGGTTTTACACTTACTATTTTCATTGTGATTTTCATATTCCCTTACAATGCTGATGCGCTTGCTTGTACTTATCACTCTTAACCCTTAGACTAAGCCCTAGATAACCGTTGTGCTATATATTTTAATAAAATAATAATTTTTAATATACAATTAATAATTTTACGTTGAATTCAGATAAAGCGTATACCCATATTAGTGGGGAGAGAATGTAAGAACTATTAAGAAAAAAACCCACATTATAACACCTGACTGGGATTCGAACCCAGATCTCCCAGTCTTCAGCAGTCCAGTATATTGTGGGATTGATGCCTTTGGTCAGGGTGGTCCAACGTTTGTCATCCCCAAGGCTCAAATCTGACTACAAATTTGCACCGTGGGCTGAAGATATATTTATTAATCTCATCCACTTTATAATATAGGCCTACAAACAACACGTCTAATAAACAATTATTTTCAAAACTTATACAGTAGGTATATACATTTAATTTGTTGTCTGTGGAATCTTTCAAATTTTACTGCAAAAAATATAATTTATTAATCTCTCAAAAACATATAATGAAATATGCACGCACGCACGCACACACAGTTTCTCAAACCAACTTAGCTTTATAAATATAATACTATACATCATTTTATTAATCAAACAAATGCTTAGTAAAATGCAATCATGACTTTTTAAATCAATATATTTATTTGAAACATTAGCTATTTAACATCTAAGAATCGAATAGACAAAGCTATTATAATACTTTTAGAGAGGATTTTACTCCATCTGGATATCATATTCTTAATATTGAGAAATAGAGCATTGGCGTACTAAGCCAAAGGTCCCGGGTTTGATCCCTGTGTTTAGGTGTCATTTTTAAATTTTCAGAATATTTCACATCTGCCATTTACCCAATTTGGTGGATACAGGGTCTAACGCGTCACTCTCGCAGTGGACTAAACTGCCGATGGAGGGAATATTAAGTTTCGAATCTCAGTCGGGTGTACTGATGGTGGCTTATACTAAATATTTTTACCCTATCTCTCCACGCAGATGCGGGTACACTTCCTCTAAATATGACCTTATTCATCCCTTAAACCAGGATCGTAATCAGTAAATTCTCTTATTAACCGAATGGGTAGTAAGAAGTGATACTAAAAATTAAAACAGCCAAATAACATCAGTCATCGAGGGTTTCCTCCAGAACACTGTGAGGGCCCCATTCTCATTGAACTTGGGCCACATTTGATGCTTGGGCCGCCAGTTGGCCTGCACTGCTTAATACCATTCCAAGTGAAGCGTTAGAAACCTTTAACTTTTCTTACGATAAAAGATAACCTCAACTATTAGTAGGATTACATAACATTTTAAAAAAATGTTAAGGATTGTTTTAGTGGGTTAGAAGTTTGAGTATCAACGTACTCGAACCCGTGGTAGACGATTTTTTGTAATGATGTTATCTGGTAATCTAAGGCGTGGAAAAAAACACTTGAAGTATGTACTGGGCACCAAGTGATAGTTTGATCTACTTGTATATGATTATTTTTTTAAACATGCGCATTTCTAGCATGCTTATTGTGAAACGCGTGAAAGGGATATATAATTAAGTTGCTAAACATATACCAGCAACTTTGTTATATAGAGGCAAAGATTTATCTGATTACCAAACCCTTCCTTCACCTCTGACAAGACATCTTGTGAATGTGAGGAATGCCAGGCCTACACCGTGGTTCGAATCCCACGTTAAACTGTAGGTCCTCCATTTCATCTCACAATCACCCTACCATTACACATTAGCGTAAGTGCGTATAACCCGAACGGGTAGTAAGACACGGTGCTAATAATAATAAAAGTTATATATGGAGTATGTCTCTAAAGTCACCATTTATTTGACTAAATAAGGCGAATTCAATGACAATTGTTTTAATGACAAGATTATAGTAATATTTATTATACATAACCGATAATTGATCCTTATCGTAGATATGGCACACAAATTCTATACTTGCACGGGGGCTACCTGGGCATCAAGTTATTCTCTCGTCATGCACATATACAGTTAGTTTGAGTGTAGGGGACGCGAGAAAAGGTAAGTGTTTTTGCAGTTTTTACAGATTTTTTTTTGTCAAAATAAATCAAATATCGTTTCTGTACAAGCATATAAACTAGTTATTTTTTCACATGGTGATATCAACAGATGTTGAATATCTGTCAAGGGTGTCCTGGAGTGTAATGACAACTTTTTCACGATCCATACCGACCAAGAGGCCACTTTCTGTTGGTAAAGATAATGCCAACCTCTGCGGATAGAGAGTATCATGTGATTGTTACTACAAATACCTTGGGATGTTAATTTCTTTTCTAGACCTGAGCCACTATATTTAATTCGAATAACTCCTCATTTGTTCCCACGATCCTGAGTTGATCCCGTTCCAGACCCACAGAAAGTCTGGTAGAGCCGGGGATTGAACACGGTACCTCTGGAGCTGTAGCCCCTAGACCACAGAGATGGTAGTGTATTGAAAAAATTAAAGCAAAAATATTGGTCAGTTTGATTTAAAATGGCATTGTAAGTGTAACGTGTAAATTATTTTAAACTTTTTATCATTCAAGTGTAAAATCAAATAAGAGTTCTTTAAAATTGATGCCAAATTAAATATTTTAACTCGTGTGTCATTGCAGCGATGGCTGCAAATTATTGCGCTAAAATGTATTATGAACTTTTTATTTGGAAAGGATCTATTTAAAAGCCCTCATTCACTTTTTAGTTAAAAGTTTATTCGTCAAAGGCTATAAGATTTTCTTAGATATTTAGTTTTCGGTGTGTAATTTGAGTCAAAATGTATATTTTCACCCTTTACGCCGCAATGGGAACTTTAAAATGACACCTCTCCCAAATTTATATCTACTAGTTGCACAAATCACTTAAGTACCAAGCGATGATCTGTTATTATTTTTAAACAAAGACAAATATTTTATTTACCAACTAGCTCACCCGACAGACGTCGTTCTGTCAAAAGCTATTGGACTGTGGCAGTCCCACAAACTTATCTTTTCTGGTAAAGTTCTGGTGATAGCGTCGCTTATAAAGTGCACATGTCGTGATTACATCTTTAGTTTCCAGTAATGGTCACTAGAACAGATATGTTTCTGATACTACACAGTCACAAATGTATAATTTAAACAAAAAATTGAATATAAACGTATTTCAAAGTTATCACTTTATTTATTTACTATCAAATAATTACCGTGGAACAAACAATAAATTTGCATAATGTTAATATACTTTTCTATGTATTTTTATTGTCATAATCATAAACAACAACTACTTATAAAATTCAGTTTTTTATTTCGTACACTGCAATACTTTAGTAATATTGTGTTAAATGATATTTTCATTGTAATACTTAATGGTACACGATATTTTTTTATTACCTGGCGCGTAAACAAACAAAGCTGATGGTTTTCCAACACGGGAACATGCCACATACAATTGGCCATGCAAGAAATATGGGTTTTCAAGATTAAACACTCAACGACTGCCCCTGGGATTGATTGATGGTCATAGCGAAAGCATGCCGCAATGGAAACTGCAGTCGTTTAAATTCAAATGGTATGTCAGTCGGAATCATTGGGATGCGTGGTATCAAAACGTCTTCTCCTTTATACTTTCCATTTACAATGGTTTCTTCGATCACGTTGTTCAGTAACTTTTTCACCACCAGCCGTGTGCCGTTACAAAGACGCGGTTGGTGGATATTTAGCAACATGATGATCACCGATCCGACCTTTAATTGAAGATTGTGAGGCGGCAATCCTGGCAAATTTAGCGAGTTCAAAAATTCGGGTGGATAGTTGACGACATCATCTTTGTTAGTTAGCGGAATCAACTGATTTGTATGTCCTCAATTCACCGGCAATTTCATTTTGAATTTTGAAATTTAATTCATTTACATCCATGTTTTTGGGAGCCAATATAGCTCGTTCGCTCAACCAAATATGATGTCTAATTTTGAGCAACGTTTGGGAACACCTTTTGAATGCGTTCGGTTTTTGAATCAGTAAACTGAAAAAAATTGTCAGGAAAGGTAACGTAGCCAGTGAAAGAGTCTAAAGCGAAGTTTCCATTACCCATGTCAATGAGTTGTTTTGAAAATATTTCTCCAGATTCGATCATTTTGCAACTCAACACGCATATTCTTGCTTAAATTTAGTATTTTTACGTGTTTCCACAAAACGGAGGACTTTAAACATGAACTAAGTTCATCAGATGGCGTTGACCGTGGAATCACTGGCAATATTTGACGAAAATCTCCTTCTAACAAAATCATCGCACCACCAAATCGGTTTTGATTGCTCCGCAGATCTTTATGGTTCGGTCTTATTCCTCCAAATACTTTTTATGTGCCATCGTGCATTCATCCAACACTATCAATTTACATTGCTGCAAGACCTTTTCCATTGCAGAGTTCTTCGAAATGTTGCAGATCAGAGTTTCATTGCTTTGCCTATTCAACAGCAATTTTAGCGCGGAATGGGCTGTTCGACCGCCTTCCAACAATGTAGCTGTAATGCCTGATGAAGCAAGAGCGAGTGCAATTTCATTGTGTGAACGAATTGTTGCTAAAATCAAAGAAATCAAAAAAGATTTCCTGTACAGCCAGGAGCGTCCAAGAAATAAATCCCTCCAGTTCCATCATGTACAACTTCCATAAGAGTATCAAATACATACTTTTGTTGTTGGTTCAACAGCGGAAGATTTATTCGAACTGATTCTCTTAAAGCATCGAGATCGTACAGTTTTTCTCGTTGCAACTCTTGATTAAAAGCGTCGTGCATCGGGCGATTGGGCGCGGCCATGCCTAATTGAGATAATGCTTTGTTTGACATCATCAAGCACATGTCCTCAATTGATATTAACGCCTCGTTGTAAATTTCTTCACTGACTTGTAAATTTGGATTTCCTGTTCTAATGCGCATTTGATGCAAGATATCGTCACACATATCATATTTGCATTTGATCCATATATCAATTGGTTTTGATGGGAAGCATGTTGATATAATTATAGAAAACAATGTTCATATTTGATGAGCTTGTGAAGAAATTATAGCATCATTGAGAGTTTGATCCCAATGAGCGTAATTTTCTAACAGTTGCAAACGTTGACAAGCTTCTCTATAAGAGCCACACAATTCACCATTAACAGTTCGTAAATGTTGGAATGATGTTGGGCCTCGAACATTGACTAATAGCAATCACATATAAAAACAATCATCATTGCTTGGATGGACTGAATAAATTCGACCTATTGCATCGGTGGAATATACATTTGGGTAACCTGGAAATGGTTTCCCTTGTTTCCGTAGTTGAAATTTCTTTGAGGATTGATTCCAAGTATAATAATTTGGCATTTCGGAGTATAGCAGTGTTCGGGCGAAATAATCATTCTGACACATTTCAAAAAACAGGTCAAGGTTGTAGATGGTGGTTGAACAGCTCTTTTTAATGCGTTCTGTGCAGTGAAATATATTCTTTGACCATTTTCTAAGTGTATGGCTAAGAGAACAACAGTGGGATGTCTTTCATGAATGGGAAAAGAAAAAATGCGCCAAATTGCTTCATTAGTGCTAACATAACGGCCCATTTGGTATTAGGTATCTTCGTCATTGTAATGCTCTGCACCAACTCCAATCACAGCCATGACACTTCCTTTGGTTACATATTTACAAATATATTTGGTAAATTTCACGGAATGGCAAGATTCAACATTGATGTGCGCCTTGAAAGTCTTTGATAGGATCGGTGAATATGGAACAATCCAACGATTATCAATTTAAATGTCTTGTTTATTAACTTTGACCATTGTTGATCTTCCGTTGTTTGCAGTCGATCGGCGACGATAAAGTGGATAACCATCATTTCCGGTAATTGTTTCTGCTACTAATGCCCGTGGATAACGTTTCGAACATTTACCATCCATCATAAACGGTGAATTTTGATTAAATGTTCCACAGGGACCATGAATCATGTTTTTAATAATTACTTCATGCAAGCCTGGATCTACTTGTACATCAGGGACTTCAGCTGATATCACTTCATCAACTTCATTTGGTCTATCTTATCAACTAACCAAATCAGAATTTGTGCTTGAGACAATCCACGTTTCTGACACTCCACATAATACATCCAGCAGCGCGTCTCGCCAAACAGGCTATGTTTCACAATGAAATCCATTAAAGATTTCAACATTTGTTTGAAGACTCTTGCCGTAATGTCACGGTGACCAATGCGTGATTGACCATGGAATAACTCAAGTTTGATTTCTATCCACTGCGGTTTGCACGTTAATGTGATAAATAAATCTGCTGTGCCCTAATGACAAACATACGACATGGCATCTTGAGCATATTCATGCATGTGTCAAGGACTTCCGATGTATGTTGCTGGAATAATTGTCATCCAGCCGACATTCTCTGTATTTACATCAGTATTAATCGCATCTCGAAGGTGAATATACTCTTCAGAATGGAGTTTGGTCTGGTTCAACCTGATGAATGTCAATCGCTCTGTTTCAATTTTGACATACATATCAACAGCATATTGGTGAAATAATCTCTGACATTTCAAGATGTGATTGTCTTCATTTTCACGAACCATCAGGCGGTATGAATAATATTTCATTGAACTGACTTTTTTGTTGATTTCGACTCCTGTAAATAAATTATTGTTTTAATGACAGTGATTGAACTTGCATATAATACATATAAAAGCTGATACAAAATCTCCATTGCTAAACCAAATTTATAATTACCTGTAAGGGGATTTATCATCTTGATTGAGAAGTGATGACCATCTTCGCCTTGCCAAAACATGATGGGATATGCATCATATGAGCGGTGTGTTCCATACACACGCTGTTACTGATTATTCCGGCGATGTAAAACAATATCACGGGCTTCCAAATTTTCTCCAACTATAACAATGGCAGCTTCATCCATTGTTGGTGCACTGGAACGTCTTTCATGTTAGCCCACCGGAGTTTTATCAGCTCTGATTACAATTTTGTGATTATCATATGGCATGAGATACAGTGCAGTTTTGAACATTGTAATCAACTGATTGTGTCGATGAAAGAAAGTTTGTAATTCTTCTTTAATATACCTCTTCACTGAACTGCTATGTGCACAACGCAGATCAATTTCTTGTGTTGAATTGCCCATGAAATAAATTTGCAGGAATTTGTAGTCAGCATCTGACACCGGCAACAGTGAACCTGCTCGGTGATATATTTGGCCTTGTATCTGTGAATTAAAAAGACAGGTTTATTACTTTTGTTGCACAAACTATAAAATAAAATAAACAAAGCAATACGGGGGATAAGTCTGTTTGTCATATGAAAAGTTGGCATGGATCTGTCCCGAACCATATTTGTTGCCCCAAATGAAGTCATTTGTAAGTAGTTGTTATATTTTTGGATATTAGTAAGGAAATGTGTTGAATCCGTTCCTGTTCCTGAAACCTATGAATATAATGGCTCTGGTGGCGGAACCAATGGCACTAATTTCACGTTGACATTTGCGCAACACAATCCAACGGCTTCATTTTGTATTTCAATGTCTTACAATGTGGGCAAACTGAGTTTATAGATTCAATAGAAACGCATTGGTAGGCACTGTAGTCAATTGAAACATCGTAACTAAAAGCAGCTCGTTTCAAACCTGTAAGATTATTAGCTGAATGACGTGCTGCACGGGTTTGTGATATCCGAATCCTTTCAATTTCAATTCGCTCTTCACGTTGCTGTGCAGTCCGATTAGAATGAAAACTAGCTTGTTTTCAAGAATTTAGAGTTCTTTGACCCAAATTGCTCCGCCCGCGTCTTATAGGCAGCATGAGTCTTGGACTGAGTATAAATGGAAACACACACAAAATAAACCAATCAACCAAAGATAAATCGAGGAGCTTGTTTGTCGATTGAGAAACGAATATTTAAAAACAACCAAGAAAATAACACGCACTAATTGAGAATCTACTGAAAAACTGTCTAAGTCAAACTGTATATCGTAGAAAGAGAAAGTGTCAAATCTACGGATGCATTCAAAGCTACTAATTAAATTTCAAATCTTTTTTTCTTTATATTATGTTTTGGTACTCTTTTGTTTTATTTGAATAAAACGAAACAGTAAGTAAATGAATTAAAATACGATTTTAGGGTGTCTGAGATCGATTTACTTAATCGATTCATTGCTCAAATCGATCTCCATGACCCCAAAAAATCGATTCTTCGATTAATCTATCTCAGTTTGCCATCCCTAGAATTGACATCTAGGAACAGTTTGAATGGGAAAAAGCAAAATATGGTGTTTACGTTTTGCAGTGCATTTTTTCCAATTTTTCTCTTCATAAAAACCTTCCTCGGACTCCAACGAATATTATAAAAAAAATTAGCCAAATTGGTCCAGCCGTTCTCGAGTTTTGCGGCTAGCAACACATTTAGTCATTCATTTTTATTTATAAGATATACAGCTATACACAAATTATGGTTTCCATGGTGATGTAAACAAAAAATTATTGTACAGATGATCCACTGCCCACACAGAAGGAAAAGATGGAAAATTGGGTTTTATATCTAGGCCACTATTTTTACCGGCATCCTTATTCCCTAATCTTTAAAATGAGTGTTCGTTTATAAAAATCTGTCCAGACAATTTATATTACTGGAAACGGGTTTATCATATATATATAAGATACATGATACGGAGAGTGTTAAAATGTGATGGTGAAAATGAGATTGTAAGTATTTGAGTATATGATTGTTTAAGTGTGTGGGTTTGAGAGAGAGTGTGAAATGAGAGTGAGATTTAGATAGAGAGAGCGTTCAAATGTAGAACGTTTGAGAAAGAGAGCGTTTGAGAGAGTGCTTAAGAGAGAGATTATAATAAAGATAATGGTAGATTAATTGTATGTTAAAAGAGTGTATGTGAGGGTAAAGAGTGTGTGAGAGAGAGGAATAAAGTATGAGAACGAATGAGAAAAAATTATATTAGAGAGAGAGAGTTTTATAGTGTGTGTGTGTGTGTGTGTGTGTGTGAGTGTGTGTGTGAGGGGAGAGAGTGTGAGAAAGTGAGGGAGAGTATGAGAGAGAGTCTGAGAGAGAAAATGCTAAAATATAGATCTGGTACTCAAATATTACAGTACTTTTAAATAGCACTCTCTCAAAATTATGTATCAACATGGAAACATAACTGACCTTATTGTATTTGTAAGAATGTGAAAAGATAGATGGGGAGCACAAAACATTACTTTTAAACATCATATCTTCAAAACTAAGCGGTAAAATGAAAGCGTAGCTTAACTTATATTTTTGTTTTGTGTTACTATTTGATAAGATGAACATCAAAACCCCTTATCCGAATAAACTGAACATCAAAACCCATTATTTGAAAAAATGAACACCAAAACTCATACTTAGATAGTTAAAACATCTATTTTTTACAACATTATTCAAGATCATTTTATCATTTTTGATCTTATATTACAACTGAACATATTTAAACATCATTTTATCATGAGCGAAACAAAACGTAGACAATATTTTCATGAACTTAACAACTTAGCCTTTCAATGTTCGAGTTATGCTCAATATTCTTGATTTAAATGCGAATTAACGATAACAACATTATAATAAAAAATAAATGTTTCCCCAGTGTAGGTATCGCAATTTACATGTGTTTTAACCAGTATCAAAAGACAAATATTCTTTCAAAGAGAAAATTGTGATGTGTTCGGACCAACAAATAAAGACCGAGTTATTACTTTTTAGCCAAAGAGATTTACAGCCATGCAGCAAATAACGATTTCCATGATGACGAAACAAAGAACGAAAAACTGAAAATTATCCGTGAAAATCGGGTTTACTTAGAAAGTTACTATTTTTCCCGACATCTTGGCTCAATCGTTAAAATGAGTCATTGTTTGTCAAAATTTGTACAGTCATTTCCTTGTAATTTCAATTACCGGAAACGGGCTTATCAAATTATATATAAGATGCATTATAGATTGTTATGCCATTCACATTTTACTATTATCAATTATATTTTAAATTGAATATTGAGTTTTCTTAATTGTCATAAAAGTTTATTCTATATTAATAGAAGGAAAAGAGTTTGTGTCTGTTTATCATGAACACTGGGCATTTTTTACCGCAAGCAGAGGTCTGAAATTTAAATTTATTAGACCCTGTGCATAAATATTTGCACACCTATGCTTAAATTTAATTTTTTTTGTTATTTTTTTTAAAAATAAATTAAAACCCGGGTCCGAAGAAATAAAATGAAGAGATTTTTTCCTGTCTGCTTGAAGCAGAAAAAAGCTTTGCCCAGTATAACCATGCAATGCGTTGCGGGGCGACTTCAGGCAAAGCTTAGTACTTCTATTATTACCAAATATTATAATATTTTTCAAAAATAATTTCAAAATTTGTAAAAACTGAACATCTCCCTCTTCCCCTAATGACCTTGATATGTCATAATAACCACACCACTGTTGATTAAAATCAAATATAGGCCTGATGTTAGTTTTGGTTATGTTAAGAAAAATACATATTCTTCTAAGATAATTTTTATTGTTTAGTTGTTTTTTTTTGTAAAATATTGGTTGTAAAGTAAACTCTCATATCTGTCCTCTAGATGACGGATGTTGGAGTGATACTGCTGTGTCTGAGTGTTGTACCTCTTTAAAGAATATTGTCATAAAGTCTCATATCTGTCCTCTAGATGATGGATGTTGGAGTGATACTGCTGTGTCTGGTTCTTGTACATATTTATAGAATATTGTTATAAAGTCTCATATCTGTCCTCTAGATGATGGATGTTCGAATGATACTGCTGTGTCTGGTTTTTGTACCTCTTTATAGAATATTGTCATAAAGTCTCATATCTGTCCTCTAGATGATGGATGTTGGAATGATACTGCTGTGTCTGGTTCTTGTACCTCTTTATAGAATATTGTCATAAAGTCTCATATCTGTCCTCTAGATGATGGATGTTGGAATGATACTGCTGTATCTGGTTCTTGTACCTCTTTATAGAATATTGTCATAAAGTCTCATATCTGTCCTCTAGATGATGGATGTTGGAATGATACTGCTGTGTCTGGTTCTTGTACCTCTTTATAGAATATTGTTATAAAGTCTCATATCTGTCCTCTAGATGATGGATGTTGGAATGATACTGCTGTATCTGGTTCTTGTACCTCTTTATAGAATATTGTCATAAAGTCTCATATCTGTCCTCTAGATGATGGATGTTGGAATGATACTGCTGTGTCTGGTTCTTGTACCTCTTTATAGAATATTGTTATAAAGTCTCATATCTGTCCTCTAGATGATGGATGTTGGAATGATACTGCTGTATCTGGTTCTTGTACCTCTTTATAGAATATTGTCATAAAGTCTCATATCTGTCCTCTAGATGATGGATGTTGGAATGATACTGCTGTGTCTGGTTCTTGTACCTCTTTATAGAATATTGTTATAAAGTCTCATATCTGTCCTCTAGATGATGGATGTTGGAATGATACTGCTGTATCTGGTTCTTGTACCTCTTTATAGAATATTGTCATAAAGTCTCATATCTGTCCTCTAGATGATGGATGTTGGAATGATACTGCTGTGTCTGGTTCTTGTACATCTTTATAGAATATTGTTATAAAGTCTCATATCTGTCCTCTAGATGATGGATGTTGGAATGATACTGCTGTGTCTGGTTCTTGTATCTCTTTATAGAATATTGTCATAAAGTCTCATATCTGTCCTCTAGATGATGGATGTTGGAATGATACTGCTGTGTCTGGTTCTTCTACCTCTTTATAGAATATTGTTATAAAGTCTCATATCTGTCCTCTAGATGATGGATGTTGGAATGATACTGCTGTGTCTGGTTCTTGTATCCCTTGTTCTGCTTTACATAATTCTGCCTTACAAGTTCACATCCCGGCGAATCCGCAAGTTTACAGACAAGATCCCAGGACCTCCCGGGCTACCCTACCTGGGGAACATATTAATGTTCATGGGACCACATGAAGGTGAGTAACATGAAAATATTTGTTTGATTATTTCCTGTCAGCTGAATTGGTGGGGTATAGTTTGTTTGCCCCCCGAAGTTTGAGATTTGAATTCTGGTCGGGTGTTTATAGTGTTTTTCCAAAATAATTTTACAGTCTTTGAAAGCAAAGGGGCAACATTCACGCTAAATTCTTCCTTCCTGATCTTAATACTTTTAATTTAATTAATTTTTAAATAACTAGCATGTGTTGTATTATAAGGTGTACAATAACTTTTAAATATCTATAAAGTTGACTACAGTAGCCCCATGGCTTCTTTGGTGCAGACTGATGGCTTTTAAAAGTTACCAGACCAAATCACGTATCCCTGCGCCGAAACAGATGATCTGCAAAAACATGTGTTTAGCAGCTGTCACTTCTGACAGTCAAAATTTTTGTATATACCTAAATGATGACTGTCAGAAGTCAGCTGTGAGCTCTTAGTCAGCACCAAAGAAGCCACGGGGCTACTGTATTAACTTAGACCCACCAGACAGGTTAACTTATATTTTATTCCTCAGATACGATACCAATAGTGATGAGACTCTGTGATGAATACGGAACCATCTGGAAAATTCGAAACCTTGGAGCAGATCTCGTGTTTCTGACTAATGAGGAAGATATTGAGGTAATCGATTTTTCAAATTGAAATTAAATATTGTAAATAAGTTTTTAACTTAAAGAAAACTTTAAAAATACTGTTTCAAAATTATTTTATAAACTTACTAGTTGCAAGTCCCCCGCGAGCTCTGTTTGAGGTTTGTGGTCCAATGAAATGTGATAGTTCTTACATATCGAAAGAGAAATTATCTCCATAAATTAAAAAGCACGTACCATACTTTTATTGAACAATATTGAATAAATTTTAAACATTACATTCTGATTGTTGGCCCTTTTTTTTTACTGCATTATACCGTTAGATACTTCTTAATACCATTTGAAAGTTGGATTGGTCTTCACTGAAGACAGTGGCTATTATTTATATATTCTCTTCCTTGTAAATTGATTAGATGTTATTTCCAGCAACTACTTAGCAACACGAAATACATCTCCAAGTCAGTTATCTACACACTCCTGAAACCATGGCTGAATGATGGACTACTTCTAAGTACAGGTAAGAAAGGGTTTGGGCTTACTGCCCTCTACTATGCACTTTCAGAGGGTTGAGGTTAAGAAAGTGTCCAATTATTTGTATCAATTAATTTTCTGTTGGGTGACCTGGCAGTCTAGGGGTAAGGTGTCAGACTTCTATGCTGGCGCCCGGGGTTCAATCCTTGGTCCCGGCACAGATTTATCTTATTACCAAACCCTTCCTTCACCTCTGAAAAGACATCTTGTGAATGTGGGGAATGCCAGGCCTCCACCGTGGTTCGGATTCCACGTTAAACTGTAGGTCCTCCATTTCATCTCACAATCACCCTACCATTACACATTAGCGTAAGTGCGTGTATCCCGAACGGGTAGTAAGACGCGGTGCTAATAATAATAATAATAATTTTCTGTTGGGGATTAATTTGGTCTTACTTGATTAACAATAAATATTTGTTCAAAAATAAACAATGTAGGGGTCTGGGAATCCCTTCAATATTTAATTTAAATAACACAATGAGATTAAAGCTACCTCCAAGTGTACTGAGTTAGTTTAAATAGAAATAATATATATTTAGTATTACTAATAAAATTTAAATAAATTTATAATGATGAACAATCAACAATGTAGATGATGAATATTTAGGCCTAAGTTAAGAATAAAATCCTTCTTATAATTTATTAACCATAAAATTAAAACCTACGGGTTCAAACCTCTCTAGAATATTTGAAATGCACAGGTAATAATATGCGATGATACTAGCACTTTTTGGCTTGAATGTCCGATCACTAGAACTAAAGAGTTGCCAGACCCAGTGTAAGAAGAATAGAAGGTAGCGCCAGAGGGAAAAATACATTTGATATTCTGATGTAGCCTAATCATCTATTGGCAATACTATTTAAATAAATTGAATAGTTTCAAATAAAATTAACACAATAATTAATGTAGTCAAGATATAGATATCATTTCAGGACATTAATCTTTTAAACTCTTCTCAAGCTTGGCAGAATGTTGTTTTCACAAAGACAAATTTTATTTACTAATTTATAAATATAAGATCTTAGTAATTCTTTTTTTTTTTGAAAATTGAAATATGCTTANCTATTCTACTTTTTACATTCATTATATAATAATCAATAAATTTAATTTATATAAAAACATTTTAAAACAATTTCGTGAAAATATTGTTTGGATTCTGTATATACTTTTATAATTTAGACAGTACGAACAATATTTCATGATAACCATTGATATTATTTTACTCTCTCGCTAGTATTATTTAATATACCAAACTTTAAATTAAATGAACCGCTGAATATTTCATGACTTGACATACACATTGATGAAAATAGTTTTATTTAATGTTTTAATCGAAAGTAGCATTTCTTATTAACTGAATATGGTTGTAGTTGTATGAATAAAAAGAGCTTCGTATTTGGTCCTTCAGTTGTTTTGGACTAAAAAGAATGAAGTCTTTAAGAAGTTTTTATCTCATTTTCCAGGTGTTAAGTGGCACTCTCATCGTAAATTATTGACTTCAGCTTTTCACTTCAAGATACTTGAAGAATTCATCCCTATCTTTAACAAGAACAGTAATATTCTTGTTGAGAAGCTGTCAGAATATGTTGACAAGGACTATGTCTCCGTCAATAAGCTCGTATCACTCTGCACTCTGGATATAATATGTGGTGAGCACAAATATAAGACGTCCTGATTTTAAAATTACCTTAAGAATACCATAAATAATGCAGAATGATTTAGAGTAGTATTTTATTTTTCAAGCCGTTTTAATAGCCACGGAGGCTTTCTCAATTTTAATAATATTTAGTGTAGGCGCAAGAGATCGCAGACTGCATTGGCTTGAATCGTTCCGCACCGGCTTGGAAAGTACTACCAACTTGAGTTTTCCACAGTACATACAACATAATGTAGAAATTAGCCGATTAGATTATATACGGACAAGGTTGCACCAAATATAGTAGCATGGGTATGATACAAGTAGGATTTGAAACCAAATGTACCAGAATTGACGTGAAGTAAGAATGGAAAACTATTTAGTGAAAAACAGGATTAGTACGCCCATCTGGGGCTAGAAACCCTAGATCCTCATACAATATATACAAGACTAGATGAGATTTACTATTTATTCCCACTGAAGAGGGCTAAAATTTTCTTTAACGGATTAACATAAACAATTATTAGTCTTACTATAACATTTATTAAATACTTAGTCTTTAAAAACAGGCTTCTTAGGAGGATATTTGGTCCAAAAATGAATAAAGATGGTGGGGAGTGGGGAAGGTTACATAATTTTGAGCTGCATACCCTGTGCTCATCTCCAGACATTGTTAGGGTAACAAAATCTCGCAGGCTATGGTGGGGAGGTCATGCCACACAAATGGGAGTATCTAGAACCACGTTCAAGGTGTTGATTGGTAAACCCAATGGGAAAAGACCACTGGGAGGACCCAGACGCAGATGGGAGGATAACATTTGGACATACCTGAGAGAGATAGGGTGTAATGAGATAGACTGGATAAAATTAACTCAGGATAAGGATAGGCTGCGTAATTTGTGAGCGTGGTAATGAACTTTCGAGTTTCTAATGCCATAGAGAAAGTAATTAATAATATTTAAAAAATAAGCTGATGTATATTTTTTTTTATTCTTGTGTGTTATAAAGAACATTTTATTTCTGTTTCAGAAACAGCGATGGGAACCTGTATCAATGCACAAACTAGTAGAGAAAATGAATATGCAAAAGCGGTTCTTAGGTAAACAAAAAAAACTTTAATTCCTTTTTAAAACTTGAGAAGAAAACTAATTTAATGAAGACATAAAATTTGAAAAAACTTAGGTTTGGGAGTGTGGTAGCGGTAATGGGTTAAGTGATACGCGGTTAAACTTTTAAATATAATTATTTTTTCTTTGATACACGTCTTATTATATATACACACACATATATATAAATACAAACGTATAATATGGATGGGGCTTTAGAAATTAAACTCAACTATTTCAAAATAAAATACATATTCAAGAGTTGATTTTGTTATGTAAATTTTAGGTATGTATTTATTTTGATTAGTGGTTCAGCCCAATGTATCTATAAGGCAGGATTTGAAACTCGATCTACCCTGCAATTATTGGTGGCATTGTTACAGGATCAGCGAATTAATATTTCACAGGATTCTTTCCCCCTGGCTGTGGAGACCTTTCACGTTATTCCTGAGTCCAACTGGCTGGGAGCAGAGGAAGACACTTAGAACACTGCATGGTTTCACAGAGAAGGTACAGTAGCCCCATGGCTTCTTTGTTGCTGACTGTCAGAAGTGACAGCTGCTAAACACATGTTTTTTTGCAGATCATATGGTTCGGCGTTGGGATACATAATTTGGTCTGATAACTTTTCAAAGCCGTCAGCTGTCAGCTGTGAGCTGTCAGTCAGCACACAAGAAGCCATGGGGCTACTGTAGGTCATCACTAGAGTAAGTTATTTACAGTGTTTTATAAACTGTGAAAAAATCATCAGTACACCTGACCGGGAATTAAATCTTAATTTCACCACCATCGTCAGTCCAGTCTATTGCGAAAGTGACGCCTTAGACCATTCAATCACCGAAGCGGATATGCTCTTAGTTAAATATTAATCCTTACTTGAGAGAGAACTAAATTTTATTTGTTTAGATTCTTTGAATAAATATATATAATTTTAGATATCTATAGTTTATATTAGGTGACTTGGTGGTCTAGGGGTAAGGTGTCAGACTTCTATGCTGGCAGCCGGAGTTCGATCCTCGGTCCCGGCAAATATTTATCTGATTACCAAACCCTTCCTTCACCTCTGACAAGACATTTTGTGAATGTGAGGAATGCCGGGCCTCCACCGTGGTTCGGATTCGACGTTAAACTCTAGGTCCTCCATTTCATCTCACTATCACCCTACCATTACACATTGGAGTAAGTGCGTATAACCCGAACGGGTAGTAAGATGGGGTGCTAATAATAATAATATAGTTTATATTGATCGTAAAGTCATGCAAGTATAATGCATCTTTTGATTGTGCTATGACAGACATAGAAACAGTTTTACCTTAACTTCTGTAATCTTGTTACATTTTGGAGATATATAGCATGTAAAATCTTATTCCTTTCCGTGATACTGCTGTCATAGCTTGGCCTTTTTTTTTGTCATAGAGCAAGTGTACAATTCTGACGTAATCCAAAACGCTAGAGTCAGGGTTACTACATCAGCAGTAACGTGCCAACAAAATATTTGTAACTGTTGTTAAATAGTGTTATGCCTAATTGCAATGCAGCAGATATTGGTAATCATGACAAACTCAGAGGGGGAACGCGCCTATTTGATGGATATATATACACCCTGAGTTTTGGCAATATTTGAAGGGAAGACTAGGGAGTTGGAGGGGACATTCTTCTTGCATACTGGAAGAATATTCCGGTTTTGAAGTACCTGCATTACATAATGTGAGGTTACAAATCCCCCCTCAGTAAGAAGGAATGTCGATTTCTGGGGCCGAACAATGAGGCAATTAACGAACAAAGGGCCCTTAATTGAGTAGGGAGGGTGGGGGAGTATGTTG
>CABFVX010001913.1:103868-136275 GCA_902151425.1 Timema shepardi | reverse complement strand
TGTGTAACGGAAAGTTATGTGATTGGCTAACTCGTGATGCTTGCGCTACTGCAGCGCCTCTCGTGATTGGTGCAGTGGTTGGATCGAGTATCTTAGTCAGTGTCTCCAACAAATATTTTATCTAATTTATTTCCCTTGAGATGAAAAAGTAGATGTAATGAATTTAATTTATTATATTTATCTTTGATTGTGATTGTTTGAAGTACAGATACTTCTATTTTCCTAGGATAGTTATTTTTATATGTGGTTTGTAAATTTGAATGTAACAATGGGGTTATTACTCTCCTAAAACAACATTTGACACATTACCTAACTAAAGATTAAAAATATATTAAGCATATTAGAAAGAATGAAAGAATATGTGGGTTAGTTTTTTTATACACTTGATAGAAGTAGGGAAATCTTTATGTGATTTTTTTAAAGTACGGTATATACACATTTTTATAATTAAATTGATTTCTATTTGAGAATTTTTAGCTAAAATTCATTGTTGTTTTTTTAAAACACAATTTTAAATATTTATACACTATAATAAAAGAATATCTACTAATAACACATACTTTAGCCATACACTCCTGCATAGCAGACATTAAAAATTAGCCAAATATGTTTACACTAAACTGTTTTAAGTGATTATATAAACTTAATTAAACCAACCGACGGATACAGCCACATTCAACATTTGTGAGTGATGAAATACACCAATTGGTTTACACGCAAAAGAGAACATTTTCTGTGCAGGATTATTTATGTTTTATTATCAATTCTCAACAATATTTTCACAGCAAATACATTTGAGAAGGTCAGGATGTCAAATGTTTAGTTGATAATAGCTAGTTATTCATTTACATCAACTAGGTGGCTTTAGGCTTTGAAATTCACAAGAGTACACAAAAAAACAATAACCTACTAGAAATATTGAAAAACTGTAATAACAAACCACATGATTTAT
This sequence comes from Timema shepardi, assembly GCA_902151425.1. Lineage (NCBI taxonomy): Eukaryota > Metazoa > Arthropoda > Insecta > Phasmatodea > Timematidae > Timema > Timema shepardi. Next base: position 135,323 of record CABFVX010001913.1, on the reverse strand, counting down.
TGAAATATCATATCAAAATTTGCCCTTATGAGAGTCCAAAACATGTAGGAAAGCCAGCCAAAATCAAATTGATACCTTCAACTCTGGCAGTGAAGTGGCAGTCTTCCAGTTTTTGTCATCTCTGATCTTGGTAACTCGTGGAAATCTAATAGAGATCCCATCTGCTGTATGGACCTCATGCTGAGTGAACTCTGCCCCACTTATTTCCCAAACTGGCTGCTCCTACAACAGATGCTTTCTCATAAACACTAGATCTTCTACTATTTTAACTTTTAAGAACATTATTTTTTATTTTTTGAGACATGTTTTGTTATGTATGGAAGAAGGAACAGGAAAGAGGGTTGAAAATACATAAAGTTATAGATAGGCCTTTCCTCCCATTCTTAATAAATTTACATTTTTCAAGTGAAATTTGTTTTAGAGCTCTAATACGGCTTATTAGTAGTTAAGAACCAATTACAATAATAAGACAAACATAACAACCAGGCCCCTGAAAAGTAATTCAACACTTAACTGAATGTATGAATGTTATACTGAATAGATTATAAGAAAGAATGTTAGCATTTTAGTTACTATTTTAGTTTTATCATTCTATTATATGTCCACTTATATTCGTAATTTTTTCCCAGATTTAGATTTGAGATTTGGAATTCAAAGGTAAATTGGATATTCGGATTCCTATAGTAGTAGACTCAACATACACCCTGTAATAACATTATTTAACATATTTTATTAAAAAAAATTATTAAAGTATTTGACTTATTATTGGTTAAATAATAAAAACGGGATTGAATATAATATGTAGCCAACAAAATAAATATTTTAATGTATTGTTTTGTGTTACAAGTTTTTCAATATGATAACACCAAATAAAACTCATTAGTGTGTTTGGCAAACCACATTGCAGCTAGTATGGTCATTTTCATCCCTTTCACAATTTTATTTTAATATTTATTTATTCAAGGTATTTTATATGCACTTTCTGAAATGCGTGATTATATCAGCACCATAAACTAGGGTGTCTCTGGACATTTGGGAAGGCTTCGGGCGGCCTTGCTATTATTCACGTAAGCATTATTAGAACCAAGTTGATGATCAAACAACTTAAATTTACAATTTATTTTCAAACAAAAGTTAGCGGTTATTCATGTGACAGATTTTTTCCATTTGTTTTCTTTCTCTAGAATTTATTGTGTGTTTTTAAAAATCTAACCACAAAATAGACAGAATTAAACATTATTCTAATAACTAGTAATTTGGTAAGTAGTTTCAGAGTATAGTTAAGGAAATTTTTATATTGAATTTGATGGTTGCCAGTTAATATAATGTTTACATAAGATTTGGGCCAAAATTGTTTTTAAACTTTTTTTAGGGAATTCGTGGGGTGACTTTGGACATGCCAAGAAAATACAAAAAAGAAAATTTCTAAGAAAGAAACCTATTTTATTTTCCCCGAAATAGAGGGCAGGGCGAGTGTACTATAGACAAAACTAAAATTGTCTGAAAATTAAAAAAATCAGTAGATCTAAGAAGAATATGGTTTGTGTTCAAATTTGTCGATATTGAATATGCAGAGTAGTTACATATGTGTTTAAGTGTATTTTTAATCTATTTACGTTTGTATATAATAATAATAATAATAATACTTAGCACCGCATCTTACTACCCGTTTGGGTTATACGCTCACTTGTATATAACTTAATCTTATGTTGAAATGTAAATTTTTTGTGTGAGGAAAATATCTATCAATTATTAGTGTCCAAAGTCACCTTACTTATATCTAACTTCAATTTTTAAAAGGAAACATGAAGGTAGGGGGTGACACCGGACATTTTAAATATATTTTTTTAAAGGTATGTTTGTATTACAGACATGCCATTTAGCATTTATCTATTTGCTAAAGGTTGTATCTTGCTTAAATAATTTGTTCAGACTGTTTAGCCCAAAGGTCATGTCCCAGGAGCTAAAAATATACTAAAAAGTATCTGAAGTCACCCCATTCTACGGTACATGATTTATTAACTAAATTAAATAACGGACACAAGATCCAACCCCCAGCCATTAAGTCATCACTGTGAAAGTGGGAAACCCACATTTCACCAATGATAAGTTTTCAGCCATGCCAGGAATCTAACCCGGGACCCTTAACTCAGTGCAGACACGCTACCAAATGAGTTATGGGGTCAGAACCACAGACTTTTTATATAGTATGAAGTTGACAAGTTTACATTCAGAGTGGCACCTATTGCTATCATCTTCTTTGCTAAGACAAGCCGATAAGAGTGAATTATAAGCTTTGACAAGTAAAAACAAATACAAAAGAAGTTTGTAGAAATGAGGCATATTTTAAAATGTGCCCATATATCTGTAAAGGGTGTAATGATTTTGTATGGACAGAAAAATTACATCGAACCCACACCTATAGGTTGTAGTAAAGTTATTAATTTGAAAGTTGAAAAAATAAAATTGCATGATACTTTAAATAATTTAACACACATAGTGTTATTATTAAAGGATTTAAAAACTTTCTAAATTTAAAATTAGAATGAGATTAGGCATTATCTAAGTAAAAAAAAAATCAAACCAAATATAAAATGCTTATACACCCATTGAAAGGTTATGCCTAATATCAATTCGTGAGTTACAGTTTCTTTAGTAAAATGTTTAGCACAAGTGGGTGGAAATGTACGATAATGCAGGGTTGGGTTTAGTTTTCACAAAAGTAAAACCATGATTATTGAGAATCAAATCAAGCCTAACCTACTGCTATGGCATTAATAAAAACTTTTTATTATTGTTATGCACTTTAATGTTTGTTCAGGGTAATCCTCAGTGATATTGGGGTAAAGTGCTTGCCTCAGGACCTGGAGTTTGTGGGTTAAAACCCAGCCGAGGTCGTAGGATTTTTCTTGGGTGATAAAGATCTGTAGTGCAACTTCCTTCAGAGTGGAAGTAAAGCCATCAATCAATGGTTGCATGTAAAAAAAATCCTTGGAAGTGTTGCGATACAATGTTGAAACCAAGGGCCTTTGATGGTAATTTAACATTTTATAGTCTAAGCACATTTTTTACACTTTATTTTCACACCATTTTATCCAGAAATTACCAGAACAATTCATGTTTGATTTAATAATTGAGAAATTCTTTATTTTAAATTGACTTCACTTCAATCTGAATCGGTATTCACATATGAATATAATAAAGAAATTGACATAATGGCCCACGCGTTCTTCCACACATCCAATCTCTGAGAATACACATTTAACAAGACAAGAAAAAAAAAAGGGAGCAAACCAATTACTTGGCTTTGATTTACATTGATCACCGAGAACTGTTGAGCTTTATTAAGCAAGAGAAAAACTACCATTTAAAAATACAAATAAAAACACTCAACTAAGCTAGTGAAAATTATTGCCAGTTCTCTCGCACACACACACCGTGAGGTTTGACATTGAAATGTTGTGAGGGCTGGAAAAAAGCAAACTGAATGTTCCTGATACAGTTACTAGATGCACGTGTGCGGAAGCAAATTACCGACAATATGGCCAATAACTAATAAAATCTACCCAATTTAAATGCAAATAATCCAGCAAGCATGGCAGTATAACAGGATCATTACAGAAGGTATGTGAAACTATCTTTCCAGCAAAAGTGGTAAGCTCTTTCTTGCTCTCTCATTGAATTTCTGGGCAGAAAGAAATGGGAAACCACAACACTTTATGAACTTCCCTAGTACATGTAATTTCTACCAGATAATGCAAACAGCACTAAACAGGCAAAGGGCTGAGTGCGTGTCCAGCTACTGATGGATGGGAAGTGCATCAAACCATAATTATGGTTGAAAACTCATAAATAATTAGTTGATAATTATAGTATATTGTGTATAATTGATATTATAATTAATCTTTACAGGATGTTAGCAAACTTGGTATTATATATTTACATTACAACGGGTACTGTAATAAGAGTTAAATAGGATGAGCTAATAACATGACATACCACACTATATATTGACAATTATTTAAAAATGGAAGTACAAGTTAAACAATCATAAAAGTAACAACTAGTTTACTACAGTAGTTAGAATATAATGTGTAAATATGAGTCAAGTGGAAATGAACTAATAGAATGAAACGATACATTAAGATTGATCAATTATTTGGAGTGATAGTAAGAATTGAACACATATAACATAATGAGCTAGTTTTAAAAGGAGAGTAAAATGTAGAACAATTTAAAACAACAAGTTAAAATATGTTGCATAAAATTGATGTGTAATTTGAATTGAAACCCGCTATTGTTCAAGAAATTTTCAGAAAGTTAAATCTAGTTTTTAATGGTTATCTAAGTCTTATCTGGTGCATTTGTTCCTGTACTCCTTTCAGTGTTCCATTATTAATATACATGGAGTAAAAAAGTAAAAAAGGATCTTAAATTATTGTATATTACTTTGTATCAATGTCATTTTAATCACAAATTTCTTCCCGGCATATAACTTTATTGATTGAAAATAAAAAATGTATTAGGAGTGATAAACTATTATGTAAATATTTTAGGATAGTTGAACAACATGTTAGTGGTTACTTACAAAGTTGTTCCGGTTGACACTTTTCAAAATATAATGTTACGCATGGAATAAACTACAAGAAAGAAGTATAGGCACAGATAAAATAAACAAACATAATAATATAACACTTTAGAAAACATTCTAAAAAAAGTTTGTAAGGAAGGAACTTATATAAAATAAATAGATTAAAAGACAAGCTATTATATTTGTTAGTTACATTTTTTAATAATGGAAATTGATAAAATTAAAGAAAAGGAAAACAAACTAAAAAGTGCATTAGGAAAGAGAAAATGTGTGAGAAGAACCCAATGCTCAAAGTGACATCTTTCTTTCTTCTATCTTCTATGGATGTCACCTTGTGCATTGAATTTTTCCCACATTTTTCCTCTTTCCCAATGTGGGCTTTCTTCATTAAATATACACTTAATACAGTGGATTCTGGTTAATTGGGGTAGCCATTTATTTGGAACAAAACTCTAAGAACATAAACAAAACAAGTATTTACCTCGAATTTATTCTGCTTATTTGGGCCAACTCTCTGCTTAATTGAGGCAGTGAAGGTAATGCCAGCTTACAAACTCATAGCATAGATATTCTGCGGGCCGCAGCTAAGTTTGTTAGTGTGACGTCCTGCTGTGAATTACGTTTGTCCAGTGGGGTGGCAGTAAAGATAATGTTGATAGCACACTGGTGACATGAAAATTGTGCAAGCAGCCGCTGAACCAGTAGAGTTGAAATAGTGCTGTAGCGTGGCTGTGTTTTTTGTTCTTTGTCATGGTAATCATGTTCTGTTTGGCATTATGCTTGCAGTATACAATTGTTTACATCTACTAACATCAGTCATCAGCTAGCTAGCGGAGATAATTAAGGTGCCGAAATCTACAATTTCCTGACTGTTACAGCAACAAGAAAAAATTAAGAGTGAAGTGGACACTGCATGTGGGTTTAAATAAAACATCTCATAAGTAAAAGAAGCAATCAATGGTTTTCTATTGTAACTAAATACATATGTATGTGTGTGCTAAAAAGCAAGTCAGGAGAGTTGGCCAAAAAGCTAGGTAATGTAAATTTCAAATCAATGGATGGTTGGTTGTCTCAATGCAGACACGACATTAGTTACAAAAAAGCATGTGGGAGAAGGGCAGTGCTGATGCTATGAGAGCTGACCAATGGAAATCTGAAAAACTACCCAAGTTGCTTAAAAAATGTAGTGCTGATGACATATACAATGCTGATGAAACAGGCCTGTATTATAGTACTACACTGGATGGTTCCCTTAACTATAAACTTATAGGGCTATCCGGTTAAAAGAAAGCAATGGATTGTGTAACTGTGCTGTGCTGCCCAAATATGTCAGGTAGTCATAAACTCAAACTTTTGGTTATTGGTAAAAGTGCTAAACTTCGTTGTTTCAAGGGGCTTAAAAGCGTGGATGACCACATATATTTTTAAACAATGGCTAGTGAACTGGGACGTGGAACTGCAATGTAAGTCCAGAAAAGGTCTGTTGATAATGGGCAACTATATGGCACACCCTCATGTAGATGGTTTAAAAAATATTGAACTGAAATTTTACCCCCTAAAACCACATCCCTGATACAGCCCTGACACAGGAATTATATTTAAAAAATTAAGACATATTATCGTGGAAAGCTGGTTAAACACATCCTTGAAGTGATTGAGGAAAATATGCTGACATCATCTTCAAAAGAAATATAAGTTTGTGCAACTATTTCACTATTAAAAACTGTACAATTTATTGCCGATAGTTGGCGAGTAATAAGCAGCAAAACAATTTGGAATTGTTTTGATAAATGTGGTTTCACGACTAATTGTGATTCAGATGCAGTTATATGTACAGACAATCAAATGTCTCTAGAATTGCAATACGCCCAAAATTGTGAAGATTTTTAAGCATTGGAGATAACCTTCATGAAAATGAAGATTGTGAGGATACAATTATTGAAGAAATTGCGGCAAACCATTCAGAGACAACAGAAGAACAAGAAAATGATTGTAATGAAACACCTAAATGAGTGACTAACCAGGGTGCCAAGAAATTTATCACTGAATTGAGATGCTACTTCATGCAGGAAGGCCACAAAGGCAGCCCTTTATCAGTACTAGTGTTGCATATTTCATGATTTGCTAGTTTGTTGCATATTTCATGATTTGCTAGTTTGTTGCATATTTCATTATTCGATAGTATCACTTGGTTATTTCCACCTCTATTCCCCCTCACTCAACTCTGCAGATTTCTTGGAATTAGCCACCCCTCTCCCCTATTTCTACTCCCAAGTAAACCCTCTTACAACTGTTGTGTACTACTCCCCAAACTGTGGTCGTTGGATTCCAATCTCTATCACAACTCGGTGAACCACTCTTGCTTGGGTTTGTTTGAGTATGAACTCGTAAAAAAACCTGTGGATAGTGTGATTTTAGTGCGCGACTCTTCATAGATAATAAGTTAATAATGTTCTCTATGTGTATTTTTATTTAATATAATATGTACTCATTAAACGCGAGTGTTTAAGGGAGCTCCTCTTGCAAATTAATATTCTTAAGAAGACCATCCTCGGATCAAGAAGATCAAGACCATCGCTCCCAGGTATTCTCTGATCTCCAGTCAACGACACCCCTCAAAGGTAGGCTCTACACAATACACCTTTTTTTCTAAATCAACATTCAACTCCCGTCTCTGTTTTAGTATACCTAAAACTGGTCCTCCGAAATCAAATTACTTTTTTTGTTAGTCTTAACTACATTAAAGAGACAGATCGCTCATACAACTAGATACCTGCGCCGACTTTGTATAGGTGCAGTCAATAATAAAAACACATCAGGGTACACTTGATAATTTTTTTCAAAGAAAGAACTCTTAAGTAATGTGTAACCATGTTATCTCTTGCTGCGGCTTTGGGGATAACTGGTTGATGTCACGACTACGGCTGCGACGTTGTCTTCCGACCCGTGTGGGTAGAGGTAGGGAAAAGGTTGGCAAGATTGTCCCCCAGCAACGTGAGTCGCGGTGGGAGGAAAAAGGATTGTCCCATCAACCTGAGTCATTGTGGGAGGAAAAGGGATTGTCTCGGCAATGTGAGTCGCAGTGGGAGGAAACGTGATTATCCCGGCAACGTGAGCCACGGTGGGGGGAAAAGGATGACGATGGAAGGAGAGGGAGTTAAGACAATATTGCTCTTTTGTAACATAAGACAATTAATTAGCTATTTCAAATGGCACACCCGGGTCGGGTAGTCACTCTCCGACCGGCCTCTGACCGAGGAACTACAGTTCTAAATATCCTCCACTGCTGCCTGGCCTTGTCCAATGGGAGAAAAGGGCGCTTCCCATTGGTGCAGTAAAACATGAGCGATAGTGGCCGCTGAGCGAGAAAATAGAAAGAGGAGTTCATGGGTGCTGAGTATAGTGGGGAACTCGTCACGGACGGCTTAGAGAACATGGACTGTGGAGTGGTCGAAGCAGTAGAAAGGGTGGGTGGCATGGCCTGTGCAAATGGAAGGAAAGATACAAGGGCCAACTGAAAAGTGAGGCACAACAACCCTTAATTGACACATGCAAATATGTACTGTATTTTATCTTATACATGTAAATTTTGTTTACTTTTCACTTTAGTTACAGTATTTTTAAATAAATGTTTGTATTAAAATTTTATTCAATTGAGGCAGCCACTTAATTAGGCCAGAGTGACCTAGCCTGATGTATCCCAATTAACAGGAATCCACTGTAGTTATATCTTTCCCTTTTCTTTATTTGTATCAATTCTTATTATTACAAAATTATTTAGCCATTGAGCTACCTCATTTTTAAATATTTGTTAGTTATGGTTAGAGCCACATCTATATTTAATTTTCTTTAAATGGGAAAATGACACCTGGACATGTAAGTCCGACACCTTATCTCATTTGATAGTATGGCTACCTACTGAGCTAAGGGTCCTGGATTCAATTCACAGCATGGTCAAAAATTTATAATTAATAAAAATATGGGTTTACCTTTTCAAATGGATAAATTGACGGCTGGAGGCTGGATGTTGTGTCTGACCTAGTCTTAAAACATATTATAAAGCATATGAAGCTACAACAGGCCTAGCCAGCCGGTAGTGGGAAATGTATGACTTGAATAAAAAACTGACCCAGGCCACAGGCTGGAAACAGTAATAACTGTAACTAACCTGGACATGGGAGGACAAGGACAAGGTCCCGAGTTCAATTCTCGTGTCAATGTGTCACTTTTAAATTTAAAGAAAATAATATTAGATAACCCTTGAAAAGAATATTTGTAATTTATTGAGTCACAAAATATAATAATGCTTTTACAATATAAAGAGGAACACAGTTCACACTTTACACACATACCAATGGATAAAATATTAGTAGTTGTTCAATTCCTTGAGCTAGGTTTTCTTCTACCTGAATATCTTGGTAGGAAAAGTGAAACATGTAACACAACTTTCAAAGAAACAAAACCAAAAAAACAAAGCTGATAAAGATAAGGAATGACAGGTCAAAAGATAGGAAAATATAAAAGGAATTACTTACATTAACATTAAAAATAAATACCTTGGGATCTTTGGCCACGAAGTCTGGGATCATAGTTTTAGTACACAACAGCCAATCAGGAACTTTGCTTGCATCTTTACTAATTTTTACCATCTGCAACTCATCCTGAAATCAATAATATGACTTATAAGATGAATTAAAATTAACCCTTACTAAAAGTAAAGAAAATATGATATCAGGATATAGTCATAAATTTTCATTACAAAGTTCAACAACAGACCATAAATTTATCATATTAAAATTACTATCTATAGGTGTATTTGTTTTTTGATTAGTTGCAATATATAAATATATTGATTCGTAGGAATGTGCGAAGTCCACTTTTTCTATTTAAAGTGAAGCCAAATCAAAAATATTTCCTAAGCCAAATTGATGTTTGATTGTTTATATAAAATATTTTATACTAGAAAAAAACTATACTGTGCATATGTATTTAACATTAGATACTATGTATAATTTATAAAATGTTTTATTACAAAAATGTTTATAAGAAATTCTAAGCTGATAAATCAACAACAATTTATTTTAAATATTTAAACATGTTTGGAAGAATGTATAGGAAAGATGAATAGAAAGATATAAAAGGGACAAACACAATATGGCTTTTACAAAGAAAAGAAGATCACAGTTCACACTTTACATTGCTGCCATTGGACAAAGCGGTAATATTTGCCTCTTGAAGAAAATTGATTGTAACCGCCCAATTCCCCGAACTAGGTTTCATTCTATTGAATCTAATCATCAGGGAGGAGGGTGAAAGGCGAAACGCAACTTCCTTCTTTAAGAGGCAACCATTACCTCTTTGTCCAATGGCAGCAATGTAAATCGTGAGCTGTGTTCCTTTCATTGTAAAAGCCATATTATGTTCGTCCCATTTTATATGTTTCTGGTCGGTGACCTGGTGGTCTTGGGGTAAAGTGTCAGACTTCTGTGCTGGGGTCCGTGGTACAATCCCCGGGCCCAACACAGATTTATCTGATTACCAAACCCTTCCTTCACCTCTGACAAGAAGTGGATTAATCACAACTTGTGAATGTGGGGAATGCCAGGCCTCCACCGTGGTTCGGATTCCACGTTAAACTGTAGAACCACCATTTCATCTCACAATCACCCTACCATTACACATTAGGGTAAGTGGGTACAACCCAAACGGGTAGTAAGACGCGGTGATAGTAATAATAATAATAATAATAATAATAATAATAATAATAATAATAATAATAATAATAAATGTTTCTGTCCACCTTTCCTATACCTTCCTTCAAATATTATACAATTACCTGATCAAGCGAAAAGATGTTTTCCTAATAGAGATATATTCAGTAGTGTATCGTGACCAAAATTCTTAAGCAAGCTGGGAAGGGGTGCGGAGGGGGTTCGAGGTCCCCCTCTGGATTTAAAAAAAAAATATTATATGCTTCAAGAAGTTATTTGGATTTTTTTTATGATAATTGTGGGTTTTGGAGTCCTTCTGTTCTGCGATTTACATAAGGCACATTAGAATCTATATAGCATATATCCAAGAGGATGTGGGGGTAGGAGGAGAGAACATATCTTGCAACCCTTTATTTTAACAAGTGAGGAGAAATTCCCCCTATGTCTTCCACCTCCATTCCAGTTCCCCTAAAGTTGACCATTTTAAAATTAAGTATACATAAAAACCTCCTATGTTCATATTTATGTTAACCAACTATATTGTGTGTTAATTAATTACATTAAATATACATAAATTATAAGTAATAAAAAAATATATTTTTTATATTCTCACTTTTATTGCAACCTGCAGCATATTTGGTGTATTTGATTATTTTTAGATATTAAATGAATTTGTATATACAGGCCTATATTACTGATCTTTAACTTACCATATGCTTTATCTATTGTTTGTAAGTCAAGTCCATTCTCCTCACCTTTTTAACAAACTCTGATATAACTTTTTCATGGAAGTCTACCCCTTGCTTCATTTTAAATAGCAGATCCTTTTCAATTGAAAGAAGTGCCAAACCAGAAAGTTTATTTTGTCCCATAGTATTTCTGGAATATGTTTTTAATATTTTTAATGTCAAGAATGATCTCTCAACTGATGATGTTGCCAGGATCATTGCCACAAGCTCACAGAATTTTTTTTTTTAAATGTCTGTAAAAGGACCTGCTGCAATAAACTACACAAAAGATGCGTAGGCACAAGTCTGTAATTAGTCAATTTTCCCCTTTCACGGAAAGATCCCCTAGTTCTATTCCTACCCCCTTAAATTTCAAATTTTGTCACTTTTGTGTTTTGAAAGGGGAAGAGAGGGGTATGCGATAGTATATTTTAGTTTCTTCTGTTATAGTTGTCAACCTTCAGGCATAGCATCAGTTGTTGAAAAGTTGCAATTTCATTGCCTGCATTCCTACCTGAGTTCCATCGCTCTTCCCTTTCTCGCCCTCCTAAATCTATGACATCACATATAAAAACTACACTAGGTAGAGCTATGGGATGAAAGACGAAAAAATATAGACTTTCAAACATCATATAATGAACTAGTGCACGTCTTTCGTGCATGTTACGATCACTGGCATGTGCAGGAAAATTACTTTTAAGCACATTGGTGCTTGACGAATATTTTTCAAACATTAACTAAAATAATTACTTATCTTCAAGTAAAAGTAAGCAGTGCTTGCAGTGTTTGCCTTGCATGCCCTGACACAACGCCACTGTATATATTATATTTTAAATATTTGAAAATTTTTCATAAGAAAATTAATTTGTAATATATACTCTGTTCAATGAGAAAGGTAGGTAGCCAGTATATCTTGTACATTTCCACTATAGCACGGCTTATAAGATTCAAACATATTGTAGTCTGTCAAAGAAAGTCTTTTTAACATTCAGGTCCAAACAAAGTGTACATAACGGCACAAACAGAAAATAATTGAACATAAATTTGTGTTTTAGCTCATTAGCTGTAAATAATTTTATTGTAAAAGTGATTTAATTGTTGAAGCTGGAATATTTTTAGGGCAAGTCAAAGCTTATAAATATTTTAAGAAAAGAAAAAGTTTTCGAAGCCTATTGTTTGATATGTGCAGAACCTACTTGTATCCTTTCCAGTGTTTTATCATCATGCCCTGTATGAACCTTGGTTACTGTGCACCACTTCTTCCGGGCAGGGTCATAACAGCCCATCAGAAACACGGACATCATACCACCTATAATAAATTTAAAAAAAGTGCTTGGACAAAAAATAGTTAATAAAGCAAAAGTATTTATAGATGGCCCATCATATTAAGAACCTATTTAGTGCATTTAAAAATAATGTAAAGGTTTCCATCATTGATGAAAAGCTATAAGAGTTATTTTACAGATATTATAATTCATATCATACGTCAAAAGTAGAGAAACTAAAATTTCACAAGATATGTTTTTTAGAACTCTTACTTAGAACATTAAAATAGTGAGTCTATCCAAATATAAAGTACAATGTATCATTTTTGGAATTATAATACATACACAAAATAAACTTAAATATATTTTTGCAAAATTAACTAAATACCTTTTTAAATGTGAATTATGTTTAATTGTGCTCATTTAAATGTGATTTAACCATAACATTCCAATAACATAAACAAAAAGTTCCCTTAGCGTAGTATATTTATTTACCTAAACCAAAGAACATAGGTAAATTATGTAGTTGGACCGGCAATATAACAGACAGTGTGGCAAAATACAGATGAAAAAGAAATTATGCCTAAGAAAATTATATTATATTTTTTTAACCTTCTGTATTTGATTTGAAAGGCATTTAAAATCATAGCCATAGTTGTTCTACTTGTTGCACTATACCACTTAAAATAAAAATGGATTTGTTACCATTTTTAACTAAGAGCAAATATCTTATCAGAATTTTTACATAAAATTTTAAAATCCATTTAACAAAATCTAATCATTGTATTTACCAGCAAACAGGGACTCTAGTCAATAGTGTTAGAGTAGAACCTGTTTTGGTGTATGAATACATAAGAGCTCAAGGTTAATCTAGAATCTTTTTAAGCTGTCAAAGTTTATTTCTAAGCCTTTGTAAGCTTCAATTAATCTATTGATTATTTAAACTGTTTAAAAATGTTTTTTTAACTGGCCTCTATATAAATATATAGGGTTGTAACACCGCCCTTAATCTTCCCAAAGAATAAGGCTGGTGCACAACCAAACTAAGAATTAAAAAAAAGAAATAATAATTGCAGAGGAGCCGATAGGATAATCACAAAAGTAAATAGGCCGTACTCAGCTCTATTCATTTTCTGTTACCCTGAACTCACACTTCAACTATTTAGTAACGCAGATATTTATATAAACTATGGTAGCCTGTGATGGATATAACATATAAAAATTTAATATAAAGAAATATGTCAGTAATAAACATTTATATATATATATATATATATATATATATATATATATATATATNTATATATATATATATATATATATATATATATATATATATATTATGAATCTTACAACAAAAACAATGGTTGCAGGCGATTCCAATAACCCTAACTTGGACAACACTCAGTATAATGGAACATTATGAAAGATTACCCCTAACAAGTAGTATAGAATATTACCAAGATCCGTAAGTTACTAATATTTCCTTCATGAAAATATAAAACATTCATGCCGTATGGGCTATAAGTTTCTACTATTTCTTTCTCATGACAATACAAGTTTTTCCCGCCACGCAGGCTATAGGTTACTAACATTTTTCTTATAACAACGTAAAACTTTCACACCAGATAGGCTATCAGTTATTAATATTTCTTTATCGTGACAATATAAGATTTTCCTGCCACGCAGGCCAAAGGTTACTAACATTTCTTTCATAACAACGAAAAACTTTCATGCCAGATAGGCAATAAGTTACTAATCTTACTTTGATAACAATGTAAAACTTTCATGCTAGATAGGCAATAAGTTAATAATATTTATTTGATAACAATATGAAACTTTCATGCCAGATAGGCAATGAGTTACTAATCTTACTTTGATAACAATGTAAAACTTTCATGCCAGATAGGCAATAAGTTACTAATATTTATTTTATAACAATGTGAAACTTTCATGCCAGATAGGCAATAAATTACTAATATTTCTTGATAACAATGTAAAACTTACATGCCAGATAGGCATTAAGTTACTAATCTTCCAAAACTGTGACTTGTAAACTGACAATATTGATATCACGTGAACCCTGATGGGGCTTCATGTCACAGAAAACTAAAATGAAGACAAACATTATTTACGACGACGTAACCTAAAGATTAAAGTATCCCTACATAAATATATTTCAAGTTGTAAGGTTTTATTAAATTTAAATATTAATTTGCCAAACGGAATTTCAATATACATCAGCCGAAAAATAATTTTGTACCTTCTAAAAACCTCCTGGAGACCTATGTGCGTCCGAGGACAAGATCCTGACAAGAGTAGCTTGTTCATCTGGACTACACCATTATATACAATTATTCTAGCTCCGAGAGGGGGAAGAGGGGTAAACAAAACAACGGCAAACACAAAACCATGAAGAGAGGGAGGGGATAAATAGACAATGATGGAACACCGGAGGGGGCTGGTAGATTGTTCTAGGCCAAATGTTTTAACAGATCATCACATTATTGCGCATGCGCGCCATACTTTTCCCAACATGCCTCGCGATAATGCACAGTTCAGTCTCGCATGATTTCCACTCGCTTAGTTGCTCAGTTAAATTCATTGTGGCATGTTGTTATTGTGCGGGGAGTACGTTAGTGAGTCGAAGCTGCAGAATGGGGCAACGATGAGTTTACTCGTTTTACTTCCTATAGTGTCCAATCTTGTTTTTTTGTTCATTCACTGTTGTAGCTTTTTGCTAAGAAATGCTACATGGTCTAGTATTAAAACTTTATCAAATTTAAATGACATCTATTTTAATAAAATAAAGAGTTTGTGTGTATGTCTGTCGTGAGCCTTGCGCGATATCTACTGCACACGGATAGTTGAGATTTTAAAATTTATATGTGCAGTTCAAAGCTGCTATTTTAAAATTTTGACTAAAAAAATTAAATCAATTAAAAACTGGGTCTGAAGCAATTAAATGATTTTTTTTTTTTCTTTTGGTTTGAAGCAGAGCAAAACGTTACCTCAATCTGTGATGGGTACTTCTGCTAGTTTAGTTATAAAATCATCTGATTCGATTTGAAAACGTTTCAATATAAAATATTTGATTTATATTCAAATAAAAGGATTTTCATTTTATAAATAATTCAAATTCAATTTGAAACTTAAAATCATGAATTCACAGAGATTTATTTATTTAGTGATCTGATTATATTAAAAATATATACACTTAAAAGTTGATTTTGTAATTGATTAGCTTGTTATATATCCTAAAGTAGACACCATATTTAGGATTACTAGATTGAATATATTTACACCCATAATTTTAACTGCATATGAAATAGTATTTAAGTTTCATGTATAAAGTAGGAATTTTCGTAAAAGTACTTTAATTTTTGAGCCAAAATTTTGATAGATACTTAGGCTCAAAGTCAACCAATTTATGGGCTTGGCAATTCCAAGATTCTTATATTTCTATTTATTTGGTTCATTTTGTGTTACTGATGATTGGTGACCAGGAACACATCCACAGGGTGAAGATTAAGTTTTAATATTATGTATTTAATGAACAAACTCGACTCTATACTAGAATTAAAAAACTTGACCTAACAGACTCCTAGTGTCAAGACTTTTTCACATTTCACAATGTGGAGCTTTATCAAAACAATTGAAGATAATTCTATAAAAGCATTGGTGCTGGTTTTAATCAATGAAAAAATTGAATTATATAGTAAGAATCATATTCTTTAAACCATAATCACAACATAACGTCAAGGTTTTGACATGATTGTTAGTATCTATTTTCTTGAAGAGGTAACCATCACCTCTTTGTATAATGGCATAAATGTAAAGTGTGAACTGTCTTCTTTTCATTATAAAAGTTGTATTGTGTTTGTTCCTTTTATATGTTTCTATCCACCTTTCCCATACCTTCTTCCAAATATAATTCTTATAAAATATAGTGTTTGACTAAATAAATAAGTAACTAAAAAGTTATTTGGCTATTTGATCACTATTAGCCTCCAGGAGGGGGGGTAAACTGGAAAGTAACAAAATAGAAAAAACGTTTCAATGAACTCGGTCTGGGTAATAGATGAAAATGTCAGTAAAACTTGAGGGTTATGGGCTAAGCCTTCTGGTAAGTCTGATTAAGAACATAATTCAAAACAGGTCTAGAAAACTGAGAGTAACGATTTAAAGAGTTTGTTGTGCTGATCACACAAAACCCTCCATCTATATAAATTGACACTATCATCGCCAACAGAGGGCGGGCGTTCAGTTGGTATGGCTTAATTGTGAGTTGACGCCATGAGGTATTGATAAATTTGAGAGCCCATGAGTGTAATCACCCTCTAAATTCTAAGCTCACAGCACCTTTCAACAAAAATAGTGAAATGAAGTTTAACATCCCCTAAATAATTATACATCACATAGACGCATCCAAGCAAGACATATGGAACAGAAGGCAGAGCTGATGGGTTGATAACAAGATACACAGTGTTCCAAACCACACATCGGCTTCCTCTTTTACTCTTTATCATTTGGTAACAACCTCCCTACCTAAGTCCTCCCTTTCTCTGCTAGCTCCCATCCCAAAATTTGTATCAAACATTGACTTTCCTATCCTCCTACAACAAGACAACTGACAGGAGATAACATCATTTTCAGAGAAGAACTAAGCAAACACTTTCCCACAGAGTCAAACAGTGGAAGATTAATAAAGTGTTTTGATGAATTTTATATCAAAATATAATGTTCCTTTGACTTCAAGATTTTATTTTATTTTATTTTACTATATGTTTTATGATCTTTTATTCAAATAACATTATAACTGATTATTATTTAATCATTTAACTAACAAAATATCAAAATGAAATTATAATTAAATGTAAATGTAAATTGACCTAAAAGTGGCAAAACCAATATTGATCTCTACCTACCTTTTTGTCCCGTTCCAAACCAAGCTCCAAGAACTACTAGGTCCGCAGAGTCAGCCATTGATCCTCCAAACAAATAGTCCTTCTTTACTTTCAGCCAATGTCTCTTTCCCGGCTCATAAATGCTCTGTAACCAACCATTAAAAAAATGATCAAAAGTTAATAAAAGTGGATTTATAGTCAATCTGATTTTTAGCCAAATTTAAAGGACAAGTCAATTTTGTTTGTTTTAAGAGAATTAGACTAAAAAATAGATTTACAAAATTATGTCTAATAGAAAACCGGTGCTTGATAAAAAGTACAACATCTGAAATATTTAACCTTGCATAAATATCACTTGACAGCAAAGCAAGTGAAAAATATATGTAATACATATATACGTGTTTGGTCAGTTATAAAGGTGAGCTAAGATATAAAATTTGTCTTCAAGAAAAAAATACCTTACCTACACAGATTATGCTAAGGTCCCACCTTACAAACCACACCATAGCGGAACAAATTAAGTGATCAAAGCGGAGGTATAAGAAACTGTTATATAATATATTAGTTTTAAGGCTAATGATCATGTTTACTAAATATGCATCATTATTTAACATTGAGAGCATAACATATTAAAAGAAGATAATGTTAGTACCTGAGTGAGGTTAGAGTAGAAATTGTTGATATAAAACACTAATAGTTACAAAAACTTGAGATGAGACTTTCAAGTCCTTAATAATATATTTTATCAATTATCCAAATCAAATTCAGATTTGAAAAAAATTAATAATCAGATTTTGATTTAGAATTTGTTTTAGAGCTCTTAAGGAGCTAATTAATAGTTTATTTCAACATAATTAGAGAGAAAAACTTAACCAACATATTACAGATAATTTATTTACCACTTAAGTAAATGTGTTTAAAAAAAATACGTTAGCCTTTAGTTACTGTTTTTATTTTATTTAGCAACTTATGAATTAATGTAGTAAAGTAAAACCTTCTTTAGTGTTCAAATTGCTTAAGACATCACTTTCCTTGCAATAGGGTAATAGGTTAAATGAAAGGATCGGACAAAGCAAATGACATGCACAACACACTACTAGCTGTTGAGTACTGATGTACTATGTGGCATTTGCTTTTAGACTGATGTAAGCCATAATTACTTTTAAGATTATTCCAAATGGTACTAGCTTTTTTTTTTTTGTACAGTGGGGAGATTGAGGTTTTAATATCAGTCGGGTGCACTGAGGTTTTTACTAAATGATTTTTCACTCTCCCATCATGCAAATGAGGTACACTCCCTATTAGTGTTTTGACTAAGCAATGTATACTCCAACATCACTCAGTTAAGTGTGCTGGCTACCCTTTCTATATTTAGCCATGGTTAAACCATAGCAAAACCATAGTGAAACCACAGTGAAAATTATAATCTGTAAGCTATGTATTTTCCTTTTACGCTGAGAGGCAAGCTTAATTTGAAGGTTTAGAGTATGGCTAAAGCTATAAGCTATGTATATACTGTAATGAGTCAAGTTAAGACTGCTTGCTAACTTTCAGTGTAAACAGAGTGTACAAGAGATAAAAAAAACTGGAAAATAAATAGTTTTTCAGAAAAAAAAGAGTAACAAGCACTGTTTACAAAATTTATAATTTTGTTAATGGTAATTGATAACTTAAGGTGAAATTATGTTAATTGTTTTTAAATTTTGGTTTATTCTATACACACTTTTAAATATATTAGCCTTTGAAGTGTAAGGAAGTGCTGTGTAAGGCATGCTTTGTACCCAAAGTCAATATGTAGCAGAAACTAAACACAATGAATATAGAGGAGACAAGGAAAATGGGAGCTAGGAAAATGAAATTTGTGAGGAGCATGTTAGCTTTCACAAATAAAAACCAGATTAGGAATGAAGTTGTCGAGACAAGAGTGGGAGTACAAGGAGTACATGAGATAGTAGAGGAAGCAAGACTGAGATGGTATGATCATGTAATAAGGATTGAAAAGGAAAGAGTACCAGGTATGATCATGTAATAAGGATTGAAAAGGAAAGAGTACCAGGTATGATCATGTAATAAGGATTGAAAAGGAAAGAGTACCAAAGAGAATGATGGAGATTAGGTATGCAAAAAAAGACTGCGAGGAGGACCCGGAAGACGATGAGAGTAGTAGATAACAGAAAATGTACAAGTGAGAGGATAATAATGGAAGCAATTAAAGGAGGGATAGTGGTGGAAGGAATGAAGAATATGGAGGTATTTTACTAAATTCACCCAGCCACTGGCTGGAAACATTTGATTACGTTATTAATGAACCAATGTTTTATAGTGCAACATATTTAATAGTAGTGTGTTAAGTTTAGTAATAGAAAATCACCTTTAATCACTAAATTTTCCAAATAGTTATATGTAATTTTCAAATAGAATAAGCAGAAAGTTAAGCTATAGAGAAAGAAAGCTAAACTGGAAAGTTGTATCCAAAATTTTGGTCACCCCATATTTGTGGAATTAGAACATCCCCAAAAACTTCACCCCTCCCCTGTCCCACCTTCCCTACTCTCTTTGTAAGAGTGTCAATAAAGAAACAGTTAACCACCATAATCTAGCAATTATTGTAAGAAGTAAATTTAAAATTTACCAAATAGTGATTTAAATCTGAGAGAAGGAATTTAAATAAAGAATAATTCAACTCATTTATATTTACAAATAACTATTTATGACAGCTTAAGTGAACATGGCACTGGCAAGGTGGTAAATTATTGCCCATGTTTGCAAACACCATTTAAATAATTGGATAATATAATCAGATACTATAGGTCTTAAAAAAAAAGTATGGTCCTCATTAATAAGAGCTGCTATATTTTAGACACACACACATCTAGTGACAGATATTTCCCTCAAGTTCAAAAGTTTTGTGGCATTTAGCTTGTTAAATATTCAAGTAAATAGTTATCATACGAGCAAATAAGTGTCAATATCAAAGAAAAATAAATATTTCCAGGAAGTTGAAAATGTGAAGTGTGTGTGAAGAAATGAAGAGAGAAGTTAATTTGGTTCTATCTAAACTATTATTTCAGGTTTTCTTCCTTCCTTATAATGAATATTTAATTATTTTACAATGTTTCTACAGTGTTTCTATATATTTCTCAGCCTGATTAGATTTGAGTATTACAAAATGAAAAGAGGCACATGGTGCGATCCTACCTGGTGGAAATGATCATTTGGAAGAAATGTTTTCCCAGTAGGCAAGGCCGTAGCCAGAGGGGAGGGGGATTCAACCCCCCCCTCCCCCAAAATAATAATTTATGAAAAATATATATATTTGCTTTATTTATGGTTCTAGCAATATCAAAATTATGGGGCTGTGTTACCATAAAATGCACTTCAGATAATGTCTAGAGGTGATTTAATATTTATAATTTTTCCTAGCCCCTGGTAGTTAGGGGGTTATGTTGTCATAAAAAACACTTCAAATAGCTTCTAGAATTGTTTATCATTTAGACCTTTTTCAGCTTCCAGAAATTTAGGGATGTGCCCACCAAACCCACCCTGAAGTTATTGGCTGGTTACGGCCTTGCCAGTAGGCCTACCTTGGTGTTGCGATACAATGATGAGCTTGAAGACTCACATAATTATTTTAGACAAATATTATTTTATGGACTGAGCAAGAAGATGTATAGGGCGCAAAATGTGAAAGAGCTAGGGAGGCTGAGCCGTAGAGAGAAATCACGTCTACACTTGAATGAGACACGTTATTTACTAAAGAAAAAAGTGCATAAGAACATAGTAGAATAAACTGTATCACCCTTACAAAAATAAATTCATACAAAAGGGCGGTAGACAGAAAAATGTGAAAGTTTTATCAAAATAATATTGAACTAATACAAGAAATATCTAGTTAAGAAAACAATAATAAAATTGATAGTAAAACAATATTAAGTATGACACCTTAGCTCAGTCGGTAACGTGTCTGCCTACTGAGCTAAGGGTCCCGAGTTCAATTCCCAGTATGGCGAAGATTTATCATTGATGAAAATATGGTTTTACCCTTTCACATTGGTAAATTAATGGCCGGGGACTGGATAAATATATGACTTGAATAAAAAAACTGACCCAGATTTTAGGCTGGAAACAGTAATGGGTGTAGAGTAAAATAAATTAAAATTATAAAATATAAAGAAATACATAAGTACCAAACAAGGCCATTATTAATTTTATAAATAGTAAATAAAAAGAATAAATTATTTTTATACCATGAGATCTTTAAGCACCAATCCTTCGAGACCAAGTTTCAACACCTTTGTGATCATGGCTTCCAAATCTTTAGGGCACTGAAAAAAATTACAAACTTATTTTTGGTTGAATTGAAAAACAAAAACATATAATATTATGAACATAAACGTATAAATAAAGAGACAAAATAAATTCAAGTCAAAAGTTAAACAAACTAGGTTGTGAAATATAAGTGAGACAACTATGTTTGAAGCAAATTTGATCAAAACAATATGCAACTCAATTATATTAGCAAAGTATCAGTTGATAAACATGTTAGGGGTACAAACAAGGTAACGGAGCATAATACAAGGGGACTACCAAGTGGGTATTTAATCATGATTTTACTGCCGTGTGGTGTGCCTCAGGGCCTGAGCAACCTGGTGGAAGTTGGGTTGAGCCCCAGCGGAAGCCAGGTCAGATGCAGACGAGAGAAAGGAAACTGGTCAAAGCCAAAATCAGCAAACTTGGTGGGCTGAGAGTGTGAGGGTCAGTGACAATTAGCTAAGTCATCGTCAGGACCCGCAGCCCCAGTTAGGGAAGGTTACCACCAATGGTTTTTCCTGAGGAACTATATGTAGCAGCCCTACTAATCAAGTGTAGACCACAACAGGGTTTAGTATACCTATGGCCAAAGCAAACACACTCAAGAAAATAAAGTGTGTGCAAGGAAAAGAGAAGAATGGAAGCAGTTAAAGGAGGAAGAATGGTGTAAAGATAAAGGATGACCGAGGCATTTTACTAAAGTAACCCAGCCACAGGTTGAAAACAGTTAATGATAATGATAAAGATGAAACATGTACCAAAACCTTCCATTCTTTACCTTTTCCATTTTCTCCCTTTTGTGTTTTTTAGTTTTTCTCTTTTAGGAAGTTGCGTTCCATGTTTCACACTCCTTCCTGATGAGATCCGATAGAATGAAACCTAGGTTGGGGGATTGGGCGGTGACGATGATTTTTTTAAGAGGTAGCCATTACCTCTTTGTCCAATGGCAGCAATGTAAAGTATGAACTGCGTTTGTCATTCCATTGTAAAATTCATATTGTGTTCATCCCTTTTATATGTTTCTATCCACCTTTCCTATACCTTCTTCCAAATATAATACAATTACCTCATCAGGCAAAAAAAGGTTTTCCTTATAAATAAATATTTAAACAATTCAGGAATTGAGAATAATATTTTTTTCCAGAAAATTTGTACTCACGTGTATTTCCTCAACCTCTGAAAACATTATGTGGTTGGGGATCTCAGTCATGTTATTTAGTAAGATTTCTCTTCTCTCTTTGATAGGCCTGTAATACAGATTATAATCATTATATAGATTAAAAGTAAAGCACTTCTCAAGATAAGGTAAAATGAAACATTCAAGTGAAATTGAGATTGAAAAAGAAAACGAATATTTTTTGGTTGAGAACTTATCAGAAAAATGGTAGTTAAATGATAATATAGTAAAATGAAAAATTAAACACCAAACCTATTTAGGAAAAGCAATACTTTTTAAGAATATAAGACCCTTAAAGGACAGGAACAAAATTCCTTTGCAAGTCACCTGTGCTGTATAAGTCTAATTACATCCATAACTGATTCCAGCCTGTGGCCTGGGTCAGTTTTTTTATTCAAGCCATATATTTTCCTTTACCATCTTGTTAGGCCTGTTGTAGCTTCATATAAACGTATCATATAACTTAAGACTAGGATAGGAACCACATCCAGAACCCGGCCGTTAATTTATCAATGTAAGCCCATATTTTCATCAATGATGCATGTTTGGCCATGTCGGGAATAAAACTTGAGACCCTTATATCAGTATACAGACATGCTATTGATTGGACTAAGGTAGTCAAACAAGGCCAATGTTAATTGAGAATGCATTTTAGTTATTCTGTGGAGCTGCAAAGTTTTTTGTAAGTGTGTTGGTCTTGTCCTCTTCTCCAAAATATTTATATTAATGTTATTATGCCATACTCTCTCAATGCCATAGGGTTTAAACAGAAATATAGGTCTACATTGGTGTCTAGTATTTTTTTAAAGGGGGGAGGGGGGGAACATTTGCTACTCTTTTTGAAAAGATATTTATGTTTTATTTAATTTTAAAGACTGTCAGCTCTCATACATTTCATGTGTATATACAAACAAATTGTTGCCTAATAAATTATAAATATATGATAATGGTGTAAAAGCACTTTACGATAATGTAATATAAGTGCTTTTATTTTCAATCACAGCAAAAAGTGTTTTTAATATTAATTTTAATAAAATGAGTTAGTGCCTAGTGGCTTGAAAATGTATAATAAGACAGTGAGGAAACACTGTACAATAATGTAAATTAATTGATAGTGAGGGAAGCCAACCTTAAAGGATAGTTAGGTTAGGCCTAGATAGGAATAAACACACTTCTCTCTTCATGTCTTCTTAAACTTTTACACGTTTCACTTTTTCAAACTTCCACAGTTACACATGGTTTTGAATTTTCAGAAATATTCCTTTTTCATATTAAGAGAAACATTTAAAAAATATATAATAAAGATATGTAAAGGAAGCACATGAATGTAGTTTCATTAAGATCTTTTTCCTAAATTTTTGTATGCATGTGGTTTCCAGGGTTGAGAAAATATGGTGATATGAGAGAATCAATGAATCCCACAACTTTATGTCCTTCCCTACGCTCTTTGGGGATTAAATTTTAAAAATCCTCAAGTTCAATTCTAAAAAGGAACCTTAGTTTTTAATTTCAAATCTCTATGTCTATTGGTTCAAAAGATACATGAGTGAATTTAGAAAACTGTCAGCCCTTCTTTTTACTCCTTAAGGGGTCAAATTTCACAAGACCCAGTTTTATTTCTTGTCTAGGGGCTTGGAGGAACCCTTAAGCCAAATTTCAAGTTTCCAGTACCAGGGTTTGAGGGGCTATGGTGATGAGTAGGTTTTGCCACATATATAATTTATCTCCAAAAGAGATTAATTCTTACACTTACTTTTGTAGAAGTACTTCCCCATTGTAGTAAATGCAGTCAAACACAAATAAACATACATTGGCATCATTGAAAGCATTTTTCTGAAAATAGATAAAATTTAAGTGTATTAAAGTTTACTGAATACTAATGATTTGAGTAAAATGATTATTAGTAATAATGATTTTAGTATTTTTCAAATGAATTATGAGTAAGGAAAACTAAAACAAATAGGCCTAGGGTGACTATAAATATTCTATGGTTGCATTACAGGCTATAATTAGTTGGCGAGGAAAGGAAAGAAATGGAGAGATTACGCAATAAAGCAAACATAATATAACTTTTAAGATACTTATTTTTACTGTGGAAATATAACTGTACACAGGGTATCATTCATTCCCCATGAGTGGCATCAAATAAGTAAAAGAGTGCAAATTAGGGGAGTTTAATACCATCTGCTTAGTGGACAGTTAGGAGAGTTGAATATCATATGCTCAATAGGTAGTTAAGAGAGTTGAATACCATATGCTCAATGGGCAGTTAGGAGAGTTGAATACTATATGCTCAATGGGCAGTTAGGGGAGTTGAATACCATATGCTCAATGGGTAGCTAGGAGAGCTGAGTTGAATACCATATGCTCAATGGGTAGCTAGGAGAGCTGAGTTGAATACCATCTGCTTACTGGACAGTTAGGAGAGCTGAGTTGAATACCATCTGCTTAGTGGACAGTTAGGAGAGTTGAATATCATATGCTCAATGGGTAGTTAAGAGAGTTGAGTGGAATACCATATGCTCAATGGGCAGTTAGGATAATTGAATACTATATGTTCAATGGGCAGTTAGTATAATTGAATACCATATGTTCAGTGGGCAGTTAGGTTATTTGAATACCATATGCTCAACAGTAAAGTTGAGCAAGCTTGGGTTTTTTTCATTTGAGTTGAACTCGAGTCTAATATTTCTAAAAGCTCCCGCCTTCGAGTCAAATTTATTCATAATTTTAAAATGTTAAGAGTATATATTTGTTGTTTTTAAATGTAAATATCACATCTTTAAAATTTGAGATTTAAAAAATATACTAAGACACCTGTTCTTAAAATATGAATGACACTCACTTTTATAAAACACAATTTAAAAATAAGAACAGCACTCAAATAAATATATAGGGCCTAATGGAAAAAGATAATTAAAATGGTTTAAACACTCATGTCTTGAAAACATAAGAATTACACTAACAATTATAAAAAAAGGTAATAATATTAATAATTGCATGGTGGATTATAAAGACATTATCTTATTGCGATATTTATTTTAATTTAATTTTAATGCTTATAAAAGTTGACGCTCATACTCAAAAATTAAAAATAATATGATTAAAATAATATTTATAGCAAACAATATGAAATGGTATATGCTTTTTTAATTCAAATGTGCTAAGTTTGCTAAAATAATTATTGCAATAATTAAGATCAAAATTGATTTTAGACACTTTAGCCAACATAATTATTTACTAAATAGTAACCTAATTTGTGCTAGTTTTGTAGTTAAACATATTAATTATTACAAGTTTAAAATATCTTAAGTTTTAAATTATTCAATATAATAATATATTCTTGATGTGACATTTTTAATTTAATGTAAAAAATTATTTTAGAAATGAATTAAGTAAAAAGAGTAAAAATAATCATTCAATTATTTAGTAATCTATTTAGCTATTTTTGTTTTCATTGCTTTGTCATGAGAATAAAAGTAAACAACTTCAATCAAGGATAATTCAAAATGGATGGCAATATTGAATAAATTTAGAGGTCGAAAGTAGTTTTAAGGCTCTATTACATTATTAATGTGAGAATTGATATTGATCTTAATTTGTTAAGTAACCGAATGATTTATAAGTGGAAATGCTGATATCATCTAATTTAAATATCCTATGTTAACTATTGTGTTTTAAAAATTGATTAATAAGTATATAGAGTGAAGGCTCGAAAATGAATATGCTCAAAGGGCAGTTATGTGTTGAATACCATATGCTCAATGGGCAGTTAGGAGGATTGAAAAATAAAGGTGTCTGAGTTGAATACTTGGGTTTACGACTCCACAGCTAATAAATAAAAAGGAATTGTGAAATAGGAGAATAGAGTTAAGAAGGGTAGCACGCCCCAGTTTTTTAAATAGGTACTGGGGTTAGGTCTAGGAAATGTTCAGGTTGTCTATTTCACTTAGTTGAATATATTTATTTTTTTGTTAAGGTTATTATTCTAAGAACTGTTTTGTTGTTTATCTAAATTGTATTGACTGATTGTAGTACTAATGTAATGTTTTATTTTAACTATGTCTAAATAAACTAAACTAAACTCCACAGCCCTGGTCTAGGCATCACCAGGGATATCCATATTGGTCTAAAACTAGGCGGTATTTTTATAAAACCCCAATGAGATAAGAACTAGACTCACTTTTAATGACATGACAGCCCCTGCAGCTGAGCTACTTGCTCACCTTGTGTTTGCCAAGAGAGCCAAATGGCAGTAGCTTGCCAGTCTCGGTGTCAATCATAAGAACTTCACAGTCTAAGATGAGGTCCTTGCCATGAGGGAATGCCTGAGGAATGTACTCTTTGAAATGACCCACCTACAACAAACAATAGGAATAAAATATAATCATAGATTATTAAGGAATTTGCCTTAGCTTAAGATGATTAATGGATTAATAAAGGAAGAACAGATCAAGAGGTTGAGCAAAGAGGGGCTGTACTGAAATTCGCCCAGAGAAAGGATGGGAAACTCTAGCCTACAAGACAACCACCAGAGATTTACAAATTATTTTTATTAACTAAATGTGAATTAGAGAAGAATAAGCTAACAAAATTCCCAGAAAAATTATAAAGTTTTAATAAATCTTACCTATTTCTATCCAGCTTTCTTTCTCTCTCTCTAATATATATATATATTAAATGGATCCAGAAGAAGACATCATTTTAATACACCAGGAAAGATAGGTGTAGTAATATGAATACTGATGAACTGTCTATGACGTGTATTTGCAATTTATCATAGTTCCCAATTTTGTTGATTAGTGATGGTTTATGAATTTTAAAACTTAGTAGCAGTATAAATGTATAAAATGTTTTTGAAATATTTATTTTTTGCTGTATTAATACTAGAACTAAAACACTAGAGAAATATGTCAATTATCAATTAAAAAATAAATTTTATACATTTTAGAGATAATTGACTTATTTCAGTTCAAGAAAGATACCACATTGAACTGATTATACAACAGAGTCTTGATTTGCAATTTTAAAACATAAAGTGTTTGCCAAACTTTCATTCCTAAGACTAGTCTTCATTTAAAACAAAACAAATTCATTAAAAATCAAAGTTTTTAAAAGAATTTAAAGAACACCAATGTAGATGGAAATTTAATTAATAGAATGGAAGGAAACATTTATTTAACAAATGATTCTGGGTGCCTGGTGTAATTTTATTTTGGAATAAAATATTTACTAAGTACATTCATTTTTATCGGAATTTAAAGCATAGTTCCCAATTCGCATACACTATTATTAATGGCCATAAGAAAAATGACACCAAATAAGCTACATTAAATTAAACATTAAAAAGAGGATAGAAGGACAAGGATTATACACGTACTAGAAAATTGTAGGCAGCAAAGTTCACATTTAAACCACAACAAAACACTAAAATATGTAATTTTCAGGGTACAACAGTCCCCTTCTTCAACAGAAGAGAGTAAAACACCAAGTGGACTATGGCAGCATGGCTAGAGGTTGATCATGGTCACTTACTTATGATATAAAAGTTGTAATTGTTGTTATTGTTATTATTATTATTATATTTAATCAGTCCAATATTGATACTTTTCTTTCAAAACCACATCCCTACTCTGGATTTATAGTCGGTTTAAAACACACTTTAAGAGCAGCCAATGTTGTTATGTAGGAATTGAAGAAATTATGTAAACTTGTGAAAATAGAAACTCACAGACACTGGTGATGTCTTAACTACCCAAAACATGGACATATCAAGATAGGAAGTATACTAAAATAAACTGACCTTGTGAGGTAGTACTGGTTTCAAGCTCCTAGAGAAATACTTGTATTCATGACCTTGTTTGTGAACTTGAACTCTTTCTCCATCATATTTGATTTCAGAATACATTCCATTAGGACACTTCTTCATGGCCTGCTCTACAGACTTGCAAGCTTGAGCCTAGTGACATAACTTAATACAATCAGAAACGACCATGAAAGACAGAAAAACTCTTAATTTAATTAGTATGTTCAGTGGAACCTGACTAATTTGAACTTCGAACTTAAGTAATTCGAAATTGACTTTAATTTGAATTTTTTCACTTGGTCCCATAAATTTTTTTTATTAAAACTATGGTAAAAAAAATCGTGATTAGTTCAAATTTTGTTTTGGTTAATTTTAACTTTTCCTAAGTTGTCATGTACTGTGAAGTATTGTTTTTCTACTTCTAGTTGCAGCGCCATGTTGTTCTATTTATGGAAACAGGGGAGGCGACGTTAGAATGCGGTCAGTACACTTCTTTATGACCTTCCCTCTTCCCCTCTCGCCCATACATTTTTGTTTACATGTACAGTTCTGTACTCCGTTAGTCAAGGTTGAACCTCTCCAGCAGTTAGATGAGCTGTTCTTAGTGATTCAATCGTAGCAATATTCTTGTGATGTGTGAGTTTATTTTGTTTCGTTTTTAGTTTTTGTTTAGTACACACTGTACAATAGTGTTGTGTAAGTGATTCAATTCTCAGTCAATAAATCAATTAAAATCATACACTATGACTGAGAGACTTAAATCAGGAAAGAAGATTAAATTCTCTGTCTTTTTAAAGAAATTGTAAACAGATTATGCCCAAATATGTTAAAAATGTTTTTGAGCTTGGTTGCAAACTTAACTGTGTTTCTTTTCAATTCCTTTTAAGAAATTTTTTCCTGGTCCCTTCAAGTTCAAATTATTCAGGTTCCACTATCTATAAATAAAACATATTCTAGAGGATATATGTATATCCTTTAGAACATGTGTGTGTGTGTGTGTATATATATATATACATACGCAAACACACACATCCTTTAGAATATGTTTAATTACACAAGTGTTTGTAAAGCTTTATTTCAAGATAATTCATTCCAACTATTATCACAACATTCAATTCAATAATTCATATTTTTTTATATTAATTTGTAATGTACATAAAAGCTTAGCATGGCAATAACTGAACATTTCATTGAAAAAATTCAAACCATTTTTCAAAAGAAGTTTGAAGTTTTCAGAGCATAGCACGTCCCTAATCATTAGAATGTGTATTATAAATCGTGAGCACATCTAACCAGCATGGGTAAGACAGGAGTCATGAGAGAAGCTCTGATAGTGAGAGTTTTCTTTTTTGAAGGAGAGCTGACTCCTGCTTCAGTCTTGGTCATCGCTCTGGAAAGCACAGCCTCCAAGTCCCGAGAGGTCTGGAATGCTTGGTAAGCATCAGGGTGTACAGCTTCCAGACTATCAATAAACATTATCATTTTTCAATCTTTAAATTCAACTTTACTACAAGTAGTTGATAAACAAGGGGGTTATCAGTGTTTGGAATCCCACTAATATTTAATTAAGTTTTAATTACTTTCTTTGGTGGCTGCAAATTCTAAGGCTTCACCCTCATATTAGAATAGACTGTCGATGATTGGGAGATTGAAGTTCAAATTCCGACCGAATGTACTGAGGTGTTTTTTGTTTGTTTTTTCTTTACAAAATAGTTTTCTACTCTCTCTCTAAAAAAATGCGGGTACACTGCCTCAAAATTCAACTTTCCTCATTCCTAACTCATTAGCATAACCAGTAGATATGCATAAAGCATGAACAGATAATACAATGTGGTGCCAAGAAAAATGTTTAAAAAAAAACACTCAGAATTAGAGTCGAGTCAAATCGATTATTTGAAAAATCCGAATCTCTAAATTTGTCTTCAAATCTGAATCTTTAAAAAATTATGAACATAAGAGAAAATATAAATGGAATAATATAAACTATAAATAATAGCTAAATGTTAGCGCCTATAATCCATTCATTATAACATTCACACATTCGGTTAAGTGTTAAATTACTGGTCTGGGGCCTGGTTGTTCTGAGATTTTCTCAAACCCTCAAATCTCTAATATTCTTAAGGATTTGAGGATCCTTTCCCTACCCAGAATCAATTATTTGCGGCTAGATTTTGCACCATATTCATGTTCCTACAGTCAGTTAAGTTGAAGTATTTTAACAGTGATTATCTGTAGAAGTTAATTCCTATCTGACGCATTTTAACACTCATGACTGTGAAAAGCCAGTTGGTTAGCTAATGAAATAGTAAATTGATAACAGTGGTTAGCTAATGAAATAGTAAATTGATAACAGGACAGTTTTTTTTTCTAATTTTCCATGGCGAAAAAATATAGTAAAATACCTTAAGAATGTTTTAATGTGTATTTAAATAATCATGAAGGAATTTGATAAAATGAATCATTGACAAAAGTAAAAATACCAATAGACATTTAAAAATTTCAACATTTTAATTTTACATGGCATATTAATTAGATAGTAGAAGAACAAACGGTTTCCATGCAAAGTTTCATAAAAATAATAAAATATGTGTACATTTATTTTAGTTAGTGTTTTTACTTTTATTTGTTCTTCATTTTATATAGTCCATTCATGTATTTAGGAGATAACACCAGGTCTGGTATTGTTCGCTCTTTAGGGTTTGAGATCTAATCTACTACTCGTGGCCCCAAACCAAGAGTTCATTAATGCGTATCTGGTCTCGGCTGGGGATATCTAATCAGGACACCTACACAAAGTTCCTGCTGGGAAACTTATGGTCAATGTCTGGGGGGAATTGAGGTTAAACCTAGGTCTCACCTCCTCAAGTAATGCTGTTGGTCACACACAAAGTGGGGTCAACCCCTTCCGCCAAGGGTCAGTAGTAAACGGCAGGGGTTGAAAAGAGGTGGTGAGGGGGGG